>CAJPEX010000370.1:0-60557 GCA_905338405.1 Notodromas monacha
GCACTTGTAAAAACCTAATGTTCACTTGCTCAGAATTACATTAAGCATCAAGTTATTCCATTCCTATCCTAAATACCTTTCCAAGTATTATCTTTAGACAGGTTGTCTCAATAAAGGCGTTGACACTTATCTGAGCCAGAGACTGCAAACATTTGGCCAAGACTAAATCCTAAATGGATGTGCTTCTCTGCATAAAAGGTAACTTCTCTCCTTGACTTCACCATGGAGACTTGTTTGCATCAGATTTCTGCATGCTTTTTGAACAATGCTACTTGGTTATCAAAACATTGAGTTTTAATACAACTCCAAAAGAGCTTTAAAAAACTCAGCAGTAAATGTGGGGTTGTGTCCACGTAGTGTGACCCAAGCGCAGCATCCTTGCTCGGGCACGCCAATGCACCACGCACAGCCCAGGGACCCAGAAGTGGATAGGGACCCAGTTTGCCGCATTGTGGTAAACCAGGTAATTACTGATAATCATCTAACAAGCAGCGGAAGCCCCAACAAAGTCCCCAAAGACTTCACTCAAGAATTGGATTTGCCTGATGGCGGTTTTTGTCTCTGAGAGCTCTGGTTGTCTGATTGCCATCAAGTGTGTGAAAGTCTTGTCTCATCCTTCTGCAGTTCCCTGTGGTCTGAATTTCTAAGGGACTCCCATCAGGAGGATCCGGCCGTTAAAGGCTGCATTACTGTGTTCATTCTTTCACTCTAATTATTTGTCATAATTGGCCTGACAGTAAACAATTAAAACCTACGAGTGCTATCAGTTGCAGAATTATAAAAAAACATTCTAAAAGACACGGACCATAAAAAATCTGCTGGATAGAAATTGAATAAGTCTGGTTCATTTGATTTGAGGCAACAAATATGTAGGGCTTCATCAACTATTTCAAAATGAATGAGGATTCGTAAAATTGACATTGTTTCATGTGGCGAATGATGCTTCTCAGGAGAGCAGGCGTGGGAATAAATAATTCGCTGATTTCTTCCTCGCCAGATTTAAGCATAGCTGGAACATGCCTAATGAAACAAAATAACCAGCTCCCCGCGGGGGAAGAGCAGATGCAATACTCTTGGCCCAAAGCACGTCAAACCCGGCCCAGGAATGAAGTATGTGAGGGATGAACGTGATATGACTTCTGAGCTCCGTAATGAACGGGAAAATATCCTGTTCCTTGCTTCGCGGGGTATCCGACGCATGCATCCCATCCATGAGTTGTACCGCAACGAAGGAAGAAAACTTATTCCAACCGCCGAGACACGTAAAAACGTCCTGAAAAGCATGCGGATTTCCTTCCGGAAACCCGCAAATCCTGGGCAAACCATTTTTCACAAACATCCCAACGCGCGCTTCCGATCTGCTTCGTTCTTGCACACAAAAAACCATTCCAGTCTTAATCAAATAAACGTCAGCCTGTATCCATCAACGAGGAACTCGCATTAAAATGCTCCTCGCGTTACTTCCAGCGATTATTTCGATGGATTCCCTCCGATACTCGCATGCTTCGAATTTCTCTCATTACTGACCATCAATCGTGACAATGAGTCGGTCGGAATTAGTTCTATGCGCAAAAAATCCTGTTACCTCAGTCATCGAATCCAACCCATCGTCTTCGAACCTAGCAAACAGAAAAAAGAGAATCCAAATGAGTTGTTTCCTGTAGGGAATTCAGCGTTTCGTAATACGCATACAACGCGGTTCCTACGATTTCTGAGATGAGAGAGACTCGGAAATTGAATTGGAATGCTCTTCAAAGGCACGCCGGGTTGCAACGGAAATCCTAAATCAGCAAATTAGATTCATCATGTAGAAAGTCGAGGAACCTTCGGCAATTCTTGAAGAGCGTCCATGTCACGTCGCCGAGGATATGCGGAGAGGACGAAGCAAAAAAAAAAAAAAAAAAAAAAAAAAACNNNNAAAAAAAAAAAAAAAAAAAAAAAAAAAAAAAAAAAAAAAAAAAAAAACGCGCAGAAGTAAACGAAATTACGCCGAGGCGGAAACCGGGAAGAAAAAGAAGGATGAAAAATAAAAATCTCGGTTCAATTACCAGCAATGGGATCAGCACTTGGGTGACTTTAGGGAGCAAGAGTAGAGTTCTCTATATGACTCGTAGTGACGCATTCGTCAGCGAATGGAGTCTAGGATTGATGTGCGGAATGGCGTCCCAGGGGAAAAAAAAAGACAGCAGAACCGACGATTGGCGCAGATCCATCGTCTCCCGTTTTCCTCATCGGAAGCTGCATCTCCGCCGAGATCACATAGAAGGGCTTTTCCGGGGTCATGAGACCGGTTTCCCTCCCCCAAAGAAAAAGGGGTTCTTTTTCTGGACTGATCGATAAACCAAGTCAAGTCGAACGCCCATGTATTTCAGATGTCAGCAGGAAGAGCCAAATAGGCCTCAGATGATCATCTTGCAATCCGCACACATTCAGGAAAGAAAATTCGCGCAGAATGATATGGATACCAAGAAATCTGCAGTCTGCAATAGACAAGGCACTTTTTCTTAATAATACATGACTTGATCCTTCACTGAAGAGAGCTCACCGGTTTTGTCGAGAGGTTTGACTTTGAAGTGAAGAATGTAGTTCAACTGGAATCTTCTCTCAATTGCAAAAACAAAACAAAAAATGTATATATAGAGTGCATATGAACACCATTCAAATCAAACCATTCACAGAAGTAATGCAGACTTGTGTTGTTGCCAGGATTCATCCAAGGAGGAGAATCAAATCAAAATCTTTGCTCAAAGGCAGAGTTTTCATTAAAAAATACTTATGTTTGGGCCTTCTAAAAAGAAGAAATTGTAAACAATTTTGCATTCCCGGCTTATATGATATAACGCTTTTTTAATATTTTTTCCTCTAACGACAATTTGAGAATTCTGAATTTCCAGTTCCTTTGAATTGATGCTTCTTGAGACTCAAATGGAAGCTTCATTAAAAAAAATACATGACTCCAGATCCCGCAGAATTACTTCATCACTGACTATGTTGGCTCATTTTTCCGAAATCGAAATACTGTACAGTACCACTAGATTATTCAATCAAAAAAACCAAGAGCAACGTTTATTTGTCCAGCATTTCCTCTTTTCATTAGCTGAATGAATCGGTTCGAAAAATTTCCTGTAAAAATGACTGAGGATCACGTTTTTTTTTTCCTGGCTGATTAATTTGAAAAAATTGCATCACTATTCTTGTTGGTTTGTTTGTTTGCAGAGGCGCATTTTCCAGTGAAACACCGGAGATTCCCCGAATCAATTTTCAAAGAATGTTTCCTAGATGTCACTCTGCAGAGAACGTAACATCCGACCTTTCTATTTCATGAAATGCTGCATCTTGCATGAATAATACGACAATGTTCCAGATACATGAATGCATAGGATTCTGTGAAAGCTTTAGGGAAAACATTGGCGGAATATTAAAAAGGGGAAAATGGTTTTCTGTAACTGAATATGAAATTCGAAAGCGAATTTCATTTCAAAGGGTCGGAGTTCTTCAAGAAGAAATTTGCAGATTGAAGGGGCCAGGGGAAATACGGAGTAAGGGAAGAGAATAACGGAAAGCAGACAAGCGTTGAGTCGTGGACTCGGTTGTGGGTCGTTGGATGACGAATGTAACTGCTCTTTTTTTTTTTTCTCCCTTGAAGTTCGTGGGAACATTTCCGTATTCCGGGGGCGCGTGTCCTTTCAATCGAAATTCCTGGTTCCATTCTAGTAGATTCCACTCATCAGCATTCAGGACCAGTGCCGAGGTCGGCCCTCATCCAGAAATCCTGGCACATTGGGTTACATTTGTTCGAGGCTGGCAAAATATGCTTGTCGGACAGCTATGGGCAATTGTGCCGCACTTACAAGTTCAACGTTTTCTTTCAACGCCACTCGTGTTTCCGCGGAGAATTTGGTTCAGTTTCCGACATAAACGAGATGGAAGCATTCCATTTTAGATGAAGAACTTCCTCTTTTTGGAATTTTTCAACGCAATATTATCTTCCATATCACAAAACTGCGATGGTTCTTCCAAGCGACTGGCTGCGTACTTGTGTCGCGCGAATTTTCCTGACGACTGTTCATTAGAACCAGCCTTCCAGCATACAACCATAAGTATCGTAATCCTAAATATAATGTTTACAGTACGGTACTATTCACTTCTCAGCCAGTCTCAAGTGAACTTAATTTTCTTTCCACGTGAAAGGAAAGCGCAGCACATTAGTTAGCATCGTCATTATAACAGTGAAAGAAATCACAGAACTCGTTTCGTAGCAGTCCCTAGAATTTCAAGGGGAGAAGGTAACGACATCTAGACGCTAAAGCAAAGTCTCGAGTCTAGGAATAAATTATTACTGCTTCCGTGTCGCTAGTATTCCATGCACTCCGTGTCTCTCCGGTCCACTCTTGAAGAAAACAAGAACATCTGGTCAAGATGACGTAATAACGCAACTTTTCTTGACAATCGATTCCGTTTTTACTGTAAAGTACATCAAAGAACCAAAACTAAGATTTGTCAGTAAGTATTCCAACTTCTAAAATTGCGAAAAAGAAGAGGAAATTATCAGATCACTGCATATAAGCGTGTTTTTTTTTTTTAATTAATTCGTAGCCGTCAGTTGAAATTTAGATTAGAATTGTGTTATTCATCCTTTTGTTCAGCAACTGATTCACGTGTCCAATGCTCGGCACTTGCTCAATCCTGAATGATCTAGCATCATTGAAGGTTTTCTCCTCTGGCTCTCGTTTACATAACCGTTTCTAGTCCAAATTTGGATGTTGGAGTTCACCTCAAGTGCTCCTAATGAGTAGGGAAAGCGACGTGACTTTTTCTTTCCACTTGCAAGACCAGTCGGGGGAAAAAGTCGAGCTACGCTCCGATTATTTTAAACTATCTTCGGAGCTCAGATGTCGGGGAACGCTTATTGTTGCTGCTTTGTCAGTCGAGGGGGTTTCGCTTATTATCATCATATCTCTTTTCCTGTATTTACATCAAATAAGCCACAGGCTGTGCTTCTGAGAACACCTGCAAAATTCGCGGCGGGATATATATTTTTTCAATTTGGGGTGCAGCTTCTTCGTGAAAAAAAACATGAATCTGAGCGTGAATTTCCACCCTTTCGTCTTGGAAGAAATATCGTGTCGCAGGAAAAAGCTATCTTCTAAAAATCGCGACGAAATGACAGCAAAAAAGATTTGCAAGCTTTTCGGCGAATTCCAAGCTTTTCGGCGAAATCCAAGCTTCTCTGGCATTTGCAGATAACTTGGATGCATTTATAATCGACCGATTTCCGGAATCCAAGACAGATATTGAATTAATGCAAGGCGTCATCTGCTCATTTTTAAAAGTATGCAGCGCAATTTCCATAGCACACACGTTACCTGACTTACCAGATAATTTAATAATAAGCATTTGATCCATGTTTCCACCTTTTACAGCAACCAATTTGTTAATATGACAATTGCACACAAAAAAACGCAACCGTGAGTTTCCTCGATTTAATTTCGCAACTTTAGCTTTGAATCTCGATTGCATAATTTATTTCAGCGTAACAGCTGCAAAAAATAATGGTTGCTATAAATTGCACTCGTGAGTGTGAGCTTTCTCGCATCAACAGTGATGAAACCTTTGAGTGAGGCATAAAAGTGTCATGAAATAAGTTTAGCATGTTCTATTCAAACTTGTGTAAAATTGAAACTCTAGGCTTCAAATGCTGTTTCCGGCAAGCGATCTCCGAAAATTTCGGTTTATAATTGATCATTGTTGACAGCACACTACAGTACTCACAGATTCCCTTGGGCCGTTTTCCGGGGCAAAAACAGTCGATCTCTGATCTTCGAGATTGAAGTGTCGAAGCAATCAATTGGTACTTTCAGTCAGTCGGCTGGAGCAAGCATTTTAAACTTATTGCTGTACGGTGATAGCAATCCATGAGCGTCAAAGCTGTGCGTGTGTCCAAGAAAAAACCTATAAATCAAGTGACCTCACGCCACCTTAGAACTTCATTATTGCATGAAGCTCGAAGAATGGAATATTCCATGAATAATCGGGGGGGGGGGGACACTCCCGAGTACTTAATTCAAGAGAAACAATAAATTAAATTCAAAATAGTTTTTCGAGTTTCGCGTTATCTATATAAGGAACCTAAAGACTGCAAGCATTTGAATCTTGGCACATTTTTTTTTATCCGGATTCTGGATCAGTCCGATTCTCGAAATTCGACTGAAAAGGGTCGGAAAAATACGTGCATTAAAAATGACTCCAATTTATTAATCAAATTTTAGAAGCCTCACAAAAATACGTAGAACATTTGTCGTAAGTAATGCTTTTTAGCACAACATCCCATCCACACCTATGAACAAACTGCATATTTGACTAAATTGAATAATGAACAGCTTTGTATCATGTTCGTGCATTGAGAGGTTTCCACACCGACTTGAAAGCGTCAGATCAAATGGAATCTTTAAAATATAGTGTAAATTAATGGATAATGTAAAGTTTAAATTATCCATGCTTCAGCTTCACATACCTAGAAAATGAACTAAAAAAGACCATGAAAAAAAAGCTGGAAACTCTTTTTCTTACAATGCTGAAAACATAAAGAAAATTCCAAATGAAATGCCACAAGTGCTGCTATTCATCCTTTAGGACTCCAGGCGGCTGTAAGTAGGTGCAATATTCAGGGAATATATCTTGAAGTCTGTGCAGATTTTTTTATTGATCGGAAAGTCTATTTTAAAATTAGGTTTTCAATTCAAATTCACTTCATGAACTGCTCTGCAGGTCAAAATGATTGAAAAAAACTCTCGTCTTTGTTGATTCCAAAGGAGGCTTTACAAGTTTTTCGTTTCAGTTATACGTGCACTCAAGAATGAAATTCAAATTCAAATTTTCTTCGTATGCAAGCCGACGGAACCACGAGCTAGGAATTCCACGCACAAATCCCGAAAATTTTAGCGAAATACACACCCGGAGCTTTTACGATTCGTTCTTCTCGACTAGCTCCTGCAGGTCTGGACAGAAACTCGTCTCCATCTTCACGCATCCATTAATTGACAAGAGAAAATCCGGCAGAGGTTTCATCACCATCAACAATCAGCACTGGAAGGTGCGCGAACTCATGGATTCCCACGACCTCCAGTCCCTCGCAGCTTGTTATGAATCTACCATAACTGTTGTTTCACAGTTCTCCGCAAAACGATGAAGAATGTTTCGGGAATGGCTGTAGTAAAATCGTCGCCGTTGATGTGCCTAGCAGCGTCGCTGAAACAATAACACCCTGCCTCGTTATGCGAGTGTCTTAATGGAGGTGCCCTGTTCAGTATAATAACGACGAACCCGAAGCAAAAGTTCCACAGCGGATAATTTTCCCCGTCTTGGCAGCTCACCATTTTGGAAATTCCCTCGTTTTTTTTTCCAAGATCTAAAATATATTTTTCAAAAAATTGCAATGTAAATGGAATTCGCATGCGCAGCGTTAATCAGCCCGTATAATTCAAGATCATTTTATCTGCATTTAACCATACAATTGAAAAAATAAATTCACCAAAGTCCAAGTCAGACTGCGTGGGGAAAATTTATTTGTTGTGCCATTGCATTGCATTAGATTTTCAGAACTGGAATATTTCAGCAACAAGGTGCAATTATAATCTCTATTTTTAAATAGTTTCCTGATCGAAGCAATTCTAATTAAAAGATTCTCAGGTTTATCTCCGGTGACCCACGCTTCATCAGCGTGGGTCACATTTCACGAAACTGAAGCAATTAGTACAATTATAATTCAAGTCCCTTCTCATCCCCTCGTTCAAATGATCATCATGGCTATTGAAGTCTTACATTTTCAGAAAAATTCAGTGATACCGTAGTTATTTTTGAATATTGTTTTCGATACTCCGTGATTTTTCGTCATCCGAGCAAAAGTAACTCAATTCTAACAATAACGCTTTTGTTCTGGTGAATATCATTGCAGAAAATGTGCTCCTGTAATCACAGTCTGAAAGAAGATTGATTTTCTGACCCCCAAGATTGAGGCACTGAATGTTCTGGGATATTGAAAAAAAAAATCGAGATTAAAAGCCAATGGGTTCCACAGGACTGACTATTCATGCGATGATGGGAGCCACGTGAACAAGCGAAAACGTTGTTTTACGTAGCCCAGAGGCGAAGCACAGCACGGGTATTGCGATTATTCTTTCCGAAAAGGCGCTTCGGGTTGCGCGCTGGTCAGGCAACCCGGGACCCGGGCACCTGCGAAACGTTTCGAAATCGCCCCGTGACTTTCGCAGTATCTGTCGTCAGCGACAGCGATCGGGATCCCCCGTCGCCCCCTGGTAACTTAATTGCCGTGATAAATAATCACGGAACGACCGTGGTCTCGATCCCATCACCCTGTTCCATCTGCTTGTCGCGGGAGAAGCACGGAAAAATATGCCCAACCCGGCCTGATGACGGCTGGGATACGCTCCCGGGTTCCGGGGCTCGCCCGTTATGCGGCCAGCACAGTTGCTTTCTATTCGACTGCGAGAATTTCAACACACATTATCAGAAAAATTACGAATTAAATAGGAAAGACTGAAAAAAATTATTCGATCGAGAGCTTTCTCCAAAAGCCTTCACTTTTTACAAACTGGTTACGTTTCTGTCCATTTTTTAAAACTGAATTTTCTGTATTTCATCGTGCATCATTCACCTCTGTGAAAGGTACACACGGATATATTCCTAGGGAAAATGACGTGGGAACTCCCTTATTTTCGTTTTCAGTAGGACAATCACTGTTATCCTGTCAAATTCTTTGAAAAAGTAGCACGCGGAGTGCATGTGAGATATTTTATCCTCAACTGCGACAATTGCAATCCAAAAGACCTACCTGACCAGCCAAAAAAAAAGAACTTGACTTTGAAAGTCTTGGTATTTTGAATAAGAGTTGACAGATGAGCACATGGCAGCAGAAGCAGAAGAATACTTCTAGAATAAACGACTCTCCGTTGCCTCATCAACCAAATACACATTTTGAAATAGTATAAAAATGCACCACTCTGAAAAATGTTCGAAACAAATTTCGTCAAGGAATACAGTTTTTTGTGAGAATTCCTGGAACCGTAATTTGTGGAATCGTCTTCCAAAACATCGACTAATTCTTGGTGGCTTTGCGGAAAGGAAAGCCGTAGAAGCACAGTATTTTAATATTTTTTAAAAGGCCCATGAAATTGACCGGTAATTTAATTTAATATAGCAGACGGCTTCACAGTTTAAACTGCACGAAAGGGGAACTCATTCCAAGGTGTTTTTGTCATCAAATTCATAGAAAACTTCCGAGCTTCGCGGCGTAATGGAGCGGGATCGGTTTAAATCACAGCCAAGCGCGTGTTGCATCTGCACTCGGCCCCCCGAATCTCGTTCCCTAATTGCGAAGCTTTTCTTGGCGGGATCCGTGCGTGTTCTGAATTGTGATCAGCCCGAAGGCTGGGGTTACGCGTCTAGAAACCCTGTCGAGAACCCGACTGACGTCTCGGGAACCGGATTGGAAAAGATCTTGCACTGATCGAAGCTGGCTTTACGCCGTGTAGACCTTTTGTCCCGATCGACAGCCTCGTGTTTTGCTCTCCTCGCCGCGGGAAACCCATGCAGGGTCCCAAGCTCCCAACCCACATCTCCACGGAGTTCGGATAGACCCACGAAAACAACTTAAATGCCAAAGTGCTCATTTTGTCGAGAAAAATATAAAAAAAAAAACTCAAGTTCGTTCCTTCTTCTGACACGTGAATCCCATGTGGAGACCGAACTTGAGAATATTGTGTTCTCTACTTGGAAATGTCTACATCTTGAAACGCTGGAGAACGTCTCAACACAAGTGATTCAGCTCAAGGTTCGAAGAGTCCCGTGTGAGAGACACGGAATTCTTGAAATCATCCCAAGAATTGATTTCCGCCGCTCAGCTCTGTGTATTAACTAAAAACCATTTCTCCACAGCAGTTCGTTTCTGAGAGGCTGCGAAAATCAGTAATCTAATCGTTGATTTTATGCTATCGAAGCAGAGGAGAAATCTAACTTGTCGATTTTCCCACTGAAAAATATTAGTTAATTTTTTCGCATCTTCGCCGAATCAAGGGAAAAAACACTTCCTAGCATTTATTACCGCTGCAGAGAAAATATTAGTACTGACCTGCATAGCTAATAAAAACAAAATTGTGTTCAAAATTACTGTATCTTCGTAATTTCTCTCTCTCTTTCTCTCTTTCTCTCTCTCCAGAATTTACCTGTGAAAAGTTCTGCCTTGGCTTAAAATTCATATTCTTCGAAACGTTGCGAATTCCATGCGGCGGAAGTAGTTAATCCCACTGAAACTAAAAAAAAATTCGGTATGTCCAAAAATCATAAACATGGATGGACATGCGACTTTCGCGTGGAAGAGTGAACTTCATCTGAACAATTATTCTGATAATTGTGTGTTCTGCCCGCAAATGACATTACAAAAGGCTTAGGCTCTGCAATTTTCAAACATTCGTCAAGAAATTCGCAGGATTTTTCCACGCGTATGGCGCATTTTTTCCAAAACGTACCTTTTTTGTAAAAATGTTCCGCCAAAAATTGCTCCTCGAAATTTACGTGCGTACGAAAGCACGTGCGCAAATACGGTAACTAAAAAAAATATGTGAGAATTTTCACTTTTCTGTGTACAATATTTCATTTTTGAACTGGGTATCATGATTTTATTCAGGTTCGAAGTGTTCCGGTTTAGGAGCTCGAACTTGCACGGAGTTCAAATGTGCTTTCAGATCTTCAATTCGATAGATATCGTGTGCTGGCAAGGTTTGGAGTTGTTCGGACGCGGGTTGCCGGCACCATAAGCCGGACCCACAAGGCGCACCGCGGGACCAGGTACTTGGGCCGCGATTCCATCGCTGCCGTCTCTCCGACGAGTGATAACGAAACGACGTTATCTCGGGTACGGGATCACCGCGGCTCCTGTTTCCAAGCCCAGACGAATTCGGGCTCCAGGCATGCTCGGTTCTCCAATGAACCCGTGTACAAACCGACCCGAGTATCCTCAAGCTCATTAATCCTTTTCAAATGTTGAAAGCCGTTTCTGGACCCGCAAAATTATTGCAAACGTGAGTCGCTTCATTTCGTCAATGTACAGAGGAATCCTGGGGAAGTCGAACGTGTCCATGCAATTATTACTCAATGGAAATTGCAAAAAGTTACAAATTTTTGTAACCGTATTCAAGCACATATACATTCCGTGTGCTTGTATAAATATCCCACTTCGATTAACAGCAGAAATTCAAGCGGGGATTAAATAAGCCTAAAACATGAGAAAATGTTGCTGATATGCTGAAAATTCTCTCAAAATTCCCTGATAAATACAGTATTCCACTAAGTTGATGATACGGATACATTATTTGGCACGGTTCATGTGAACCCCTTGACGTGCTGGGTCACTCATTCTGAGTGTAGATAAACGCAAAATGTTCACGTTAATCGAATATTAACTGATCTGAAGCATATAGGCCGCAGGAATACGGATGTGGCCCATACAATAATATTAACTATAGCTAACACTCAAGTTTCTCCACAGGTCTCTGCAAAAAATTCGGCCTATGCACGCGCCCATGAGGCTACATTTTACAGAAAAGTTTTCATTGCATTTGTCCCACTTAACCTAGCCAAATTTATAATTTTCTGACGTAGGGAAATCGTTTCTCAGAATTAACGTTGAACCCGCTGGTAAGTCTTAAAAATTATTTTACCCAAGTTCAGTTGCGCATTTTTAATGTTTTCAAGAAGCCTTTCTTTGGGAATGTGCCATTTTCAGTGAAACTGTTTTCGGCCGCTCTCCCGATGATTTTTTTCATTTACGCGGGCGTTATATTCAATGCAAGAATAAAAAAGAAACGGAGACATGTGGAGAAATTTAAACTTTATGAGAAGTTCCATGCGAGCAAAAATAGTATTTTTTCTATTGAGCAGTAAAATTTGATGCTACGTTCAACTCATTTAAAAATCATCAAGTGCCCTTAATCTAATTAAACACTTAAATTGAGTCGAGAAATCTTCGGGATTGGGTGCTTTAACGCAGTATCGAGGGTCAGGGAGATATTTTGAATTTGTTCCAAATTGATTTTTATCCGCTCTAACCCGGCGAAAAGTTACTTGATTTTATGGCCCACAAAACCCCCCGGGGAAGAAAGAACCCGGAGAAGCTTCAGCAGGTTTTAATCGCTCGTTCCACAAAAGTTGGCAAAGGAAGGCGCAGTGAAGTTTTTCATTTTACCGCGAGGTGTTGCAGAGCCTGATGGGGAGATTTTGATTGCTGCACAGGACTCCCGCGGATTACCCTATCCTATCCTGGCCGGTAGTAATTCATCCCGATGCATTCCTTCTTTCCAGGTTACCTTCTCTTTTTTGTCAGGTAATTAAAAAAAACCCTCTCAGCATCCCTGGTGTTACTCGGTTGGTGCTGATCCTATTATTCGGAAGGGGCGCTCGAAAAGTTCTTTCGAGAATCACGCATCGATTCCTGCAAACATCATGAATCAGAAAGCCGCAATCCATGAGGGGAAACATTTTTAATTCAAATTTTTATTTTAAATTTTACAGTATTTTATTGTCGATACCAAAATTTCTTCAATTAAGCGCATCATGTTCATTTTTACTTCCACCCGGATTCGGGTTTCTCATTTTTGCATGAGCATATGACGTAAGATGATCTCTTTGATTTCGACCCATTCGATTGTACAAAACTTGAAAGCTGCATAAATGTTCAGTTTTTGAGTTGTGTGCTTTGGAAGTTTCGAGTAACTTTTTGGAGACCCTATAGACATCAGGAGTTCCGTCGCTTCCCCGTGGATCCTATTTTGGTCCGGGAATTAATTTCATTTTAGTAGAGACGGATTCTTTTCACGCTTCAGATTTGACCTCGTACACTCAAATACACATCTCGAACTTTCGAGGTAATGACCAAACTTGAGTAAACCAAAAAAAAATAATAATCTTTGCTCGACTTGAATTCAACTAGGCGTTTCGATCAACTACAGTATTCCACTTGGCGGAACCCGGTACCTTTACTTCTCAGCTGTCTTCTCTGCGTATCCACCGCAACGTACTGGAACCCTAAAATGGTCTCCCGGGTAATGGATCCCAGCACCTGCAGGAAATGAGCATCGGATGACCTCCGTGGCCTTCACGGACGACGTGAATGAGCTCCAGATAAAAATGATGGTGTCGCGAAAGGGAAAATCTTTCTTGATCATCAAGGTACATTCCTTTCAACATGTGTTCACGTATATCATCAATTTAAGCAGATGATCTGCCTAAAAATAGGGATTTCCTCACGACATGTTTGCGGTGCTCAGTTAAAGTTGATGACCGGATCCGTCTTTGAATTATACGATAATGTTCTTCAGGGACTCGTAACATTTTTTCCTGTCCCCGAATCGGAATTTCAAAGATCAAATTTAGCACACTTTTCCGCTTATTTCCCTTTAGATATAGCAAATCTACAGTCATGAGAAAATATGAATTACGTCCGACATCAAAAAATTACCGATGGTTACATATTTGGGAGAGGAAGTGCTGATGAAAAAACTTTCATCAGTGAAAGTCAATCCAAGCATGAACAAATTACACGAGAAGACATTTTGCAGGTATAATCATCGCGATGAAGAATTAAAATAAGGGATGAAAAATGAAGCAAATGTCTTCGTGGGGGGTGCAGATAATTTGATGCAATATGCCCTTGAAAACTTTTTAAAGCGAGGCTAGAAAGGGAAAAATGTTTTCTGCGCAAATATTTTTTTTTCATACGGCAACAGTAATGTTGGTTCGATTTAAATTATTTCCGCCCTCAGCTATAAAAAGAAATTGAATAAAACGAAATGCAGAATTTCCTCCGCCGGCATTTTCTTCCGACCCTGCTGAGTTGCATCAATGCTAATGAGGAGAAATTCGAAAGCTGCTCGTCGCGCACGATACGCTAAAGCCACTGCTAAAAAAAAGCAAACAAGGAAACACGAGAAACGAAAGAGAAAAAAAAATTAGCATGGTCTCCGCTGAATGTATATGCACAAACCCCCGTGCCTAAAACATTCTCCCTGAGCGAAACAAAGACCGAGACGAAGTTCCCCCGGCGAGCTGAACAGGCTTTTGTGCACGCGTTCCTCGGGGAGGCTTCATTATTGCTAGACGTCTCCAGGTGGACGTCAGGTTCATTCGTATAGTCATTGGCCAGCTTTTGAAAAGAAGTTTTCCTCCCTTTTGTTGACTATTTATTTGTATTCCCGGAGAACTGAAGAAAGAAGGCACAGTCGCAGCCGCGAACGGCCCTTACTTTGGCAGCTCCTGCGAGAAGTTTATTCCAATAGAGCGATTAAGCCAACCGCAAGAACCAACAGGGAACTGCAGCAAATGAGGCAGTTTTCTTCATTTCAGGTGTAACCTGCACGAAGCAGAAGAAAAACCCTCAAAATATCGTAGAAAAAGCCACGTCGTCAAACAATGATTACAGCAATCAAGCTAATGTTGCATTTTGCGTGCAGAATCAAACCATCGTTGAACGTATGTGCAGTACTGTATTAACCACTTGATCGAATGATCGAATATTTTTTGCCGTTGAGAAGACACACTGGGAATTTCTCCAGATGAGAAGCACAGGAAAATCCATTGACTAAATCCATTGCTGATGGAATGATGAATAAAGGATGGATAGATTTTCGCATCCAGAATCTTGTGTCGAAGGAAGAAACGAATTACTTGCATTCCACTTGCAACATATGATCAAAAATCTATTACAGGATACAAGTAGCCCTTAGCACAATTTTAGAGAGATTTTGTTCTTTAAGCCCTTCAAAGCAATAAGCCATCATCAGCATAAACAAGATTACTTGATTTAATGGCAGGACACCCAAAGGAAAATTTTAATTTAAATACAGATTAGTTAGATTCCCTCTTCAAAATTCGAAGGGCATAATCAACATTTTTTTATATACGTTTTTTCCCGATTCGGTCCAACAGTCCCAGATGATCCGCTATAACGAGTCCTGAAAAAAAATGCAGTTATGCTTCTTTGAAAAAAACTGAATGAAAAAGTTGAGATTGTTTTTTTTGAGCACTCATTCAAGTTATATCTTGGCTCTTAGAACACTCTAGTTTTACTTCTCGCGTTTGTGGACGTGCTGGAATGATTGCAAATCGCAGAAGAAAAATCCCGGAAGAGCAGGGAACCGCCTCATCGGCCGCCGAACACACATGGGCATCGCATAACCCGGGTCGCCGCACGCGAAGATGAAGCGCAGCAGGGACGATGCGGGGAGGGGTTGCAGGGATTGATCGACTCAAGGTTGCGGGGCCTCCTTCTGGCCTTTTTTTTCCGGTGGGAAAAAGCCGACAGGTGTTTCGCGACGACCCGGGCTCTCCGGTCCAGGGAAAACGACGCACACATGCCAATTATTGATGTGCAAGGGATTGCGGTTTTATTCTGGGCTAACGAGAACAGTGATGAGTTGTGAGAAGAATGGGATTCGGGATACAGCCTCGGTTTTTACTGCTCTGATGGCCCCGGAATCACTGGGTTCTGATTCCGTTTCCGCTCATCCCCACTCCTTCCAGACGGTTCTCGATTCCTTCGGTAGTTACACGGTTGAATTCTTTCTTCAGGATGCGCATTTAATTTCCCGAGCGGAAATTATGTTGCAATGATTCCCTCTCCCTGCTGAAGGATTTGTATTCAATGCGATAACCAACGAGAAATGCGATATAAACATAGTAATTCGACATACTATACTTGCAGCGATGAACCGTCGGGTCGATGCATTTGATCCTTAAAAACAAAAATTGAGCAATTATGACATCCTTGTAAGCGTTCTTTCGGAATTGCAGAAACATCAAAAACTTCTTCACTGATTCGGGGCCTTCTTTGTAAGAATCAGGCAACAGTGCCCAACAATCGGTCTCAACGATTGGTCTATAATGGCATTTGAAGCCCACGGATTTTTTTTGCTGTTACTTGAAAAATATTACATGAGGATTTGGATTCAATGAATTGAGAAGAATAAAATTGTATAGTATAAAGTAAAATCTTGTTACAACAGACTCCCAGGGATCTGAGAAACAATTTATACATAAGACTGAAATGTTGGG
This sequence comes from Notodromas monacha, assembly GCA_905338405.1. Lineage (NCBI taxonomy): Eukaryota > Metazoa > Arthropoda > Ostracoda > Podocopida > Cyprididae > Notodromas > Notodromas monacha. Next base: position 16,123 of record CAJPEX010000370.1, read on the forward strand.
AAACAGGCGACGATAATTTATTTCTATTACTGTATTTCCTCCACAGATTTTTGAAGAATTGCCCTCATTTCCAACTTCTTCCGATGAAACAATCAAGAAACTCAAAAATTTTAAAATTTATCCTATTTTAGAAATTTTCTTTCTCATATTTCTAAAATTATACTGATCTTACTAAAGTATAAGCTGGTAAAAACATAAAATAAATGCACTAAAAATTATTTATCTATTGTGAACAGGATGTTCCCTGAAATAGATCAGTAAACGTCAAAAGAATTTATTTCAAGAAATTAGCCAATTCCAAATTTTAAAATAAAACTTGATACTGTACGTTTTGATTTGAGCTTCATGCTTGAGCTTTCCTGCAATGCTTCATCTTCTTTTCAAAAATATTTTGGATTCATATTTTTGAAGGTTTTACAATTATTCACAATAAGTTGGGTTTTCTCATATCGTGCCAGTTATTTAAAATGTATATGGACCATGCACCCATAATCAAGACAAAAATTCGTTATAGTGAGAGAATAGAGGAAAATCAGTTTGTTATTACAAAAATTTCATGACATTGTCCCTAAAATGAAACTGCCGGGAAAAAGGAAAAATTCGTTTCAACAAGATTCGTTGTAACGGGATTTTACTGTGATATTAGAAACCAAGTCTTCTACTGTCATGCTTATGCTGTAGCTCGAATGGAGCAGAAACCCTGTTTATGCATTGAACTCGGCATTGGTTCCTTGGTTTTAGGCGAAAAAGCGAAGTTCCCGGTAAATCGAATTCACGAAACAGTCCCAAAAAAAGAAGTGGGCGGGCGTGGAAGAAATAAAGTACCGTACTGCTGCAGTTCCATCAGTGGGAACCCCAGCATTCTGAAGAACAAATGACGCGGATTAGTGTGGCGTGCCTGTCGAGGGAAGTGCTCGACAGCTGAGTTTACAACCCGGGCCCTGACCCCTGTCCCAAATTGAACGCCGCCGGATGACGCGAAATGCGTGAACACGGACGCCGGTATTCCAGGAAGCGCATTCCACAGGCGCTCGACCCTGTCCTCATTCCGTCAATCATCCTTCATTATCATCGCGATCCCAGAAACGCAGTCAGGTCCATTTCCTATTCCCTTAACGTGGTTTTTAATCGCTGGCATTCTCTCATATTTTGAACGCTCCCTGAAAAGACTCAGCACACTGCTTTTCTCAAGCAGGAAACTCACACTTCGTCTTTTTTATTCCTCCAATTTCCAGCGAGCGATAATTTAGGCAATTGATGCATTCACTTGCCATTCACGCCGATTCCAGCAAAGATTACCATCGAAAATCATACTTGCGCCATAAATAATTCATCCAAAGCACATTGAAAGCGTACACCCTTCTCTATGAAAATTACAAGACATTAATGGACAATCAATGGAATTAATGTGGCGAATTACTGTGTCGTCGTTTTCAAAGACCTGAACAAGAAAGATTTACTAAATGAACTTGATTTACTGACGCTCAAATCCCCTGTCATGCAGGAGAAAATTGAAACGCACAAGAATTGAAACATATGGTGCAATAAAACGGGCAGGGCATTTTGCAAATATTCGGCCAGGTATTCAAGCGAGATTATTGACCGCAGCCGAAGAGAAAACGGCATTTCTGTCTAGCATTGCATTTTTTGTGAAGCTGTTAAAATTAAAAGTAACATTTGCTCGTTTTGCTGAAAAAATAGGAAAATGCGCGGTGCAGGGAAATTTTACTTCGGAAATTAGTAGAAATATTTTTACAATTATGTTGAAGTAATAAATCCAAAACATGTGCCGAAAACTCGTATGCGCCAAAAACTATGCAACAGTATAACTCGGAAAACATTCAGAAATGCTGAATTTAAAAATATTTGATGCATGAAAAGTGTCAACTGTAAATCTGGTATCATCAATGGCATTCAGTAGAAAAATCAATGGCATTCAGTAGGCGCGTGTTATTATTTTTTGTGCATTCGGAAAGAAAATCGTGCTTGCTTGCTTTCCTTTCTTTTCTGGTGGTAGCAGCAAGGTTTAAAAGACGGAGTGTTCCCATGAACCCGCACCAGCAGGTTGGGATCGTTGTGCGTGTCGAGCCCTGTTGTCAGCCTGACAACGAAACCGGGTTGCGATCCGTCAAGCAACGTTGCATGGATCAAAACTCTCCGGGGTCTCTGAAAACGGAAAAAATACTGCGGCCCGAGTTTTCTAAAGGAAACCCCTCATTCTGAATTTAAACAAAAAAAATGGAAGCGATGTTTCTACTCGACCAGATCAGTGATCACGGAAGGCGGTCATTGCTGCAGGCGGAATTTTCCTCGCCACGCCGAATGCCTCAAGCTCCCTGGGCTCTCAAGTTCCGGTTTTCGTTACAAAAATCTTGTCCGCCCAACTGATGCATGATGTGAGAGTAACTGCTCATGAAATCTTGATGAGCAATCGCGAACTACGAACGCAAGCGTCCATGCATTTTACGCACGATGTCCCCTTTGATGGAGATTCACGTCGAGATTTTTTTTAAAGGTATTTCTTAGTAAGGAAACATGCGTATGGCCGACGATTTCACCGGCCAACTTTTGACTGTCTACAATATATATACCCTATTTACTGGAGTACCACGCGCACCTTTTTTTCTCAAATTTCAGAAGAAAAAAAGGGGTGCGCATCATAAGCGGGTACAAATTTTTCAAGAAGTTTTAGGAATTTATGTGTGCATCATACTTAATTATAATGGAGAAATGTCGAACAAATGTAACAAGACAACTTTTTTGGGCTGAAAAAGTTTAAAATTGATCCGATTTTTGTTCAATTCATGTCTAAAGTCAAATTTTTTGAATTTATTTTCAAAATGTTGTAGTTTTAGATTTACAAAAATTGGGGTGCGCGTCTTACTCGGGTATACGATTTTAGCCAAATTTCCAACTGAAAACCCCCTAGCTGTTCTCGCCTTACTTGAGGGTGCGTGGTAATTGAGTAAATACGGTATATACAATACTGTACTACTGTATATGTATTCAAGTATCACAGACCCTCAAGTTACACGTGCATCACCAGAATTTTTTCAATTAAAAACTTTGATAAAATCATGTCCCCAAGTACACCCCACTTTTAGTGACCATAAAACTGCAGTATTTCAAAAAAAAGTATGCCCAAATTTAAATTTAGACATGAATTGAACCTTCATTCGACTAATTTTCAATTATTCTCATTACAATACGATTTTTTTTCTTGAAATTAGTCCAAAAATTCCGGTAAGAATCAAGAATAAATAATACGCACCTAAACTTCTACAACTTGAAAAAAAATACATATACCTGTTTAAAACACGCACCTTCTTTTTCCCAGTCGAATTTGAGAAAAAGGCGCACGTATGGGACTCAAGTGAATACAGTACTTTTTTCAAATACTGTAGTATTGTAACACATGCTTTTTAAATCAGGGATGCTCTGTATAATATGCATAGAATATTCCACCCATTGCAAGTAAAATGGAAATAAAATTTAGCATTCAACCAATCACAGTTCACATGCTACCAAAACCAGAAGGCCTATTGTGAAAAATTCTTTTTTTTCAATATGCGTCTAAAATTGTGCAATTACTGAAATGAAAATCGTTTGAAAAGAAACAAAAATTTGATCGAGTTAGACACAGATCAAACGATGTAACCGCTGTCGTAGAACAGCAAATGTGCGCAACAAGTTTTTTTAAACAGTGAGTATACAAAAACATCAAAATGAACAAAACGAGTACAGTGCCCAAAGCAGTTCAATACACAGAATTGCTGGTTTACAGAAGGCTCTGCACTCCAAGAGTTATATCCAGCTTCAAATATTCAAACGATTCAAGGTTTTTCCACGCAAAAGAAATTTCGAAAAATACTGTTTACAGTACAGGCACTGATTACACTGGAAGATTTTTCTGAGCTGATTCCGACTACTGTATCATGCGAAATATGCAGGGCCCGTTCCTTCATTCCCGGAAATGGTACTTGATGCGAGGTTTCAATAAAAAAAAAATTTTCCTGCAGGTAAATTTCAGGAATTTTGACGGAGAAAGTTGAGTTGCCACAATGAGATCGCTGACAATCCCCAGAAAAAGTAAATTAATTTTACATAAGCACCTGTTCGTATGTTTCATCTTTAGAAAATATATCTCGGAACCCTGAAATCCGGAAGAATTGCAGTAATCTCCGAAAAACACCGTTCATCAGGAAAACGAGGTAAACCCAGGATTGATCACTCGCCGAAAAAGAAAGTGAAGCTCTCATGGGGGAAGTTTGAATGATGTGAAGAAAAAAAAAGTTTGACAAATCGTGGTCGCCGAAAGGCAAGTTTCCGCGGAGCAATTACCAGGCCACGAAACGAGTCAATATAGCTCGGGTTTGTGTCCAAACTCAACTCGGTTTTCTATCACTGTGAACCCGTCGAAAAGAAAACTCGGGGTTCACCGAGTGAAAATGTTGCGGAATGATTTTTCAATGCTCCGCGCTGCGCAGGGGCCATTACTCAGCCGAAACTTCGTTTTGGCTGCTCTCATTCAACAGCCTGCTCCATTCATCATCTCTGGTCCATTCAGCCGTTTTGTTGTCCTACAAGAGTCCAGGCCCGAGGCGAAGAGGAATACCCCCAGATTACCGACGAGCCCTGGGAGGTGCGTGAGCACCTGAGATTGCATGTTATTCCGACGACTCGGGCTAAGACCTGAAGCACGGTTTACACCGAATTCCGCATACAGTGCTCTTCAACCTTTGGCCCACAAGATTTTTATTTTTTGCCAATCCATCGGAAAGCTTTAGCTCAGGAGTTAACTGAGTATGGAATACGCACTACAGAATTCTGCTCATTGTCTTCACTAAAAACAAATATTCAGAATAAACATATAATGTAGAATTCCTTTTCAAAAATTGGCACAACGGTATTATAAGAAAACAGTTCACGTAGAAAATCAAATTTTCCAAACTTTTCTTAGAAAATGGGACCTAGCAGATAAAAAAAATCAAATTTCCCACTGCCAAATTCCAAATTGTGGAAGAAAGATTTCTCAGGCATCGTCGACTTCTGGTTTATGCAATGAAAAAGTCTGCGTTTATGTTTTGAGCGGGAACTGAGAAGTGAGCCAGGGTAGAACATGATGAAAAATTCATAAAACATGTCGTGAAGAATTCAAAATTTACAGAATAACCTTTTGTAATTACGCATAAGCCAAATAAATCCGATTCTGCATCAAGTATATTTTTACGTTGAGCTTTCTAAATCATGACTTTAATTGAACACACGGCAGATTATTATGATGAGGTGCGAACGCCGGTTTAGGAAGGTTGTCAAACTCGGGACCGTTTCAGGTACCCAGAACCCAATTACACAATTGTACGCCGCAATGTTTCAGGCTCATTGCTACAAAATACGGGCCTTTCGCATTCGATAAATATCAAGCGTATCTTCTCTCATCTTCAATCTGGCTCTCCTCATCATCTAGAAACGTCGATCAAATTTCGCCCATCGTTTCTGGCCCTCTCTCGTTTTAGGGAGTCAATTCTCAGAAAAATCCCGAGTCCCATCTCCAAGTCTCGGAACAACATGTTCGGTGACACGATAAGAATCCGTCGTAAATTGCTGGAAAAAAAATCAATAAATATCCTAAATCCGTGCCACAGGAGTCAGTATACGAATGTTATCAAAAGCAGTAGTGACAAGAATGATGAACAGAAAATTTTTTGAAATCCGATATTCGACGAAAACCAGCAGAACTTTTTTGCTCGAGTGCGTTGTCGTCAGTGCATATAGTGCCAAGTTTATTTCAATTTTTTTAATCAACTTGCAAGCGAAGTTTTAATTTTCCCCCTTTGATGAACCAGAAGTGAGGTTATATGACCTCCGGTTTAGAAGACGCTCATCCAAAATTTCCAATCTCCAATCCCCTTCCCGAGAAAACGCCGGGTTGCCTTGTTACGATTGCCTGCTAACGAAATGGCTCCATGGGTAATAAACCGCGGTTATCAGATGGTGCCGGCGAAAGTTGATTGATTGGTAACTTTAATAAATGCAGCGATCACTCATTAAACCCGTTGCTGCGGATTTCGATTGTCCCCAAGGAATTCGATTATTGTTCAGATTAGGTAGATTTATGGAAAGAAAAAAAAGGCCAACCATCGCTCGAGTTCCGGTTAACGTACGTTATCACGTGCAACACATTTCAGCATCCTGCGTGAGAGTTTTTCTATTAGAATTTAGAATGCCAGAATACACTTGAAGACGATTTGCGAAAAAGCAAGTGCTTTCACGAATTTTCTTTCCATACACCAGAGATGCGTAAGGAGTTTTCCTTCATTTTCGGAATTCCTGTAATATTGTGAGGCACAAATTTTTTTTTTTTTTAATTCGGATTGAATATTTTTAAGAATGTGTTTCTCACTAAATTTGTAACTCCGTCAAAACCCCGCGCTCACTCCGCTCCCGCTCCATGGATCTTCGTCTTTCCCAAATTCAGCTCGTTCATACCAAATAATTGTGCTTGCGCATTTCAATAAGGACTAAGTTTTTTATTGGTTAAAACCCTATTGTAAAACACATTGTCAATGCCATGGTAAGAACAGGAAATCATCATAGCCAGAGAAAGTATTGTCAGCTTTCACGACCGCCTTCACTTCATGTATTACACGCTTGATTGAATTCTCCTCTTGATCATTCCTTCTCTAAAGATTGTGCACCTCTGCAGACGAGTTACATTTCATTGCTAAAAAATCAATACAGTACAGTGATCAACAGGATTGTTAATTTTGTTATTTTCTGAATTTTCTGTGGAAACAGATCCGTACCCATCAGATATAAGTTTCATTTTTCAGTTAAATACTGTACGATAATTGAACTAAGTGACGTCCACGTATTTTGAGATTCTTTCGCATTCGAGGAAACGTGAGGAGAGACGAAATGCAACATTTTATAAAATGCCATTTCGAAAATAAACCTTTTTGCAGTTCTGAGAGTCATTCTTCTCCGCCTATTATTAATGCACTAGAATACTGTATAATATAATTTTTTCGAACAATGAAAATGCGTTTAACGGTATTTTTCATTCAAGGAAATGCAAGGAGAAAGAAATAAGAAATAAATCATAAGTTTTTAAATTGAACACCTCGGTTGCAAGGAGGAGCCATTTTCCACCCCCGTCCCCCTCCCCACGAAACTAATTAGATAATTATAATCATGATATGATTTTCATTAAGTTTTACAAGGATTTACTCAAGGGACTGGGGCGAGAGAAGAAATAAAACTGATGAGCATTTCAAAACAATATTTCAGCTCGTGGAGGAGCCGTTTTGTAAGTCCGAATTGCGAATCCCCTCGCACGCCACGAAATAATTCGATTAAACCTTACCCCCAAAAAGCCGAGGGGTAGCATTTATTTATTGTATTTCATTTTTTATTTTTTTTTATCTTTTAATGGGGCAGCATGGCTGTTGTACTAAACCGACGGCCGAGCGAGATGTTGTGCCGCCGTCTTTTTGATCGGTGCTCTCCATTGCTCCCGGGTTCGATGGATCCTTTATGCGCCACAATAGCCGACGCAGGAATGCGGGCCCGACGTTTTCTTCGCCGGGCCGCTCGAGTGCTCCGTCACAGTCATCCAAGGGACGGATACTCGCGGTGCCCGAGAAAACTGTTCCGACTACAACTGATCACAGAAAAGGGCGTTCTCGACTTCCTTTTTACTATATACCCTTTCCTGCGACCCGCAGGAGCGTCCACATCCTGTGACCCAGGGTCAGGGAATTCGCGAGGAATGCGCAAGCGAGGAATTTCGTTTGTGCTGATTGTGTATTGCGGAGGAGCCTCGGGAGGACTGATTGAGAAAAAAAGATCTCGAACGTGGTGGCTCGCTGATGAAACTTATCAGCACACGAAAGTTTTGCAATTTTGCCTCTTGACAGTTGGCCCAGTTCCTCGGGGACGATTAAATTATTCATAACGGGCCCTCCGAAAACTCGTTCCCGTCAGCTCTGTAACGATTGATTGGCACCTGATCTATTTTTCATCTGCATCAGAGTACAACCGAAAGAGTTGGAGAAATCCCCTGGTCTCGAAGCTATGAAATGATCGCAGGCGCGTTATTCAGAAGATGTGCGTACATGATCTTCGACAGATGTGTTTCTCTCTCTCTCTCTCTCTCTCTATCTATCTCGAGTAAATTGGGGTTATTATCGGATTATAATCACTCGCGTAGTTCATCATGAAATTATTGTTGTGTTGCGCCACTCGGCGAGAATTAGCCCGGGACTCGGCGGATCGGGCTTCCGGCTGAATCCAATTATGCGTCGTAGCTTGACCCTCACCTGTTGGATGATGACCACGGACGTTTTTTAGGTGTGGCGCAAGGGTGATCTTATTGTGATCATGTGCGCCTTTTCTTTGTTGCGGAGACGAAACGGCGAGTTGGCCAGCGGGGAGTTGTCGGGAGGCGGTTGCTTCGGCCTTGCCTGCGTGCCACCTGAGGCCCGGCAACCCTCCATAAACTCAGTGGTTGCCGAGCGGGATTTATAGCCGCTCTATTTCATTCCCCTGGTCTGCGGGATGGCAAATCCTCGCTCTGTTTCTCAGGAAGAAATCGCCGCAGGCCACTCTGCTGCAAACAAACCTTGCACGAACACCCGAGAAACGGACTCGGTTCCGTCTTCGTAATGCGAATTTGGGAGAAAATCGTACTCAGAACTACCGTATTCCCCATCAGAAAAGGATACGAATTGTAAAAAAAGAAAATAACAACTACGTGTTGTTACCGCAAAAATTTTTGCCGGTCCCCAGGAAATCTTCTTCAGCATAATACTGTAAATTCATCAAAAGTAGAAATGAAGTCAGTTATATTTCTAAGAATTTATTGCCATTGAAATTATCTGATGAAAAAATTATGATTTTCTCAAAATTACACTTCAGACAAATTTTTACCTTTTGAAATTAATTATCCTAATTTTTCATTCGGGCGGGAAACTTTTCTTCAAGACCAACTTTCTAATTTTTGGAAGACATTCCACTATAATAGCTGCATCATTGGTTTTTAACTTAATTTTTCAAAAAAGTAGAGACTTTCTGAATACCCTCCAAAATGTCTAACGAATAAAAAAATTTCATATTCAAAATTGTTTATGAAATTGTGCTGGCCTGCAAAACATTTTTGGAAATTTGATGGTCTGTGGGCTCAAAAAGGTTGGGAACACTGGTCTAGATGCACATTTTGGGAGAATAACCAAAGAATTGATTGCGATACACATCCCTCATGATTAATTAAAGTGCATGAATTCTCGAAGTATGAGGCATAATGAACAGAATTCTGTAATTTCATCTCTTTTATAAGTGCTTGTCCACCTGCTGATGAGAATGGGACACGATACTAATTTGACGTTTCACATATAGTGGAAGGTTGTAAATACGAATGGACAAAAAAAAGTGCCACGCTACGAGGAAATTCGAACGAATACAAAAATTTCATTGCAGAGATAATTTTGTAGCAGAGTACCCTTTTACATGGAAAGAACCCTACTTGGTACCGACAAAAAAAAATCATTCAAGAGAGAATTTCATTGCAGAGGATGCCTATACAACATGAGGAGGGTACTTTATTTGGGACCAAATAAAGTACGTTATGCACAGACCCCCGTTTTAGAGAGGGTCCACCTGGATCACAGCATTACACAAAGCTGCTGATCCAGTCAATAAAAAACATTACCACGCTGGCTTGTCAGATTTCTTCGAATCAATGGCTGTGCTGTTATTGAAAAAAAAAAAGTTTCTTCAACAAGTTCAGAAGTTCTGTAGAGTCGGGTCAGAGTTTAGAAAAATCCCTATACAGATCAGGTTCGAAGATTTTGACAACATGCGAAGAGCGATGAGGTAGTTTTGAAAAGTGTTTCCATTGCGAAGGGCTGTCTTTGTACTCAGTCTTTGCTTGTCGATGACAGAAAACATTCGTAGATTGCCATGATTTACTCACCGTTGCATGTTCCCGTCGGCAGCTGTACCACCGGTCATTTCCTGCATGTAAAAAAAATAAAAAATAAACAATAAAAATAAATAAACAAAAACAGTCAGTATGCAGTAAGCTGAAGTGATAACTTTCCGTGAGTAAAACAGAAGAAACCGATCAATGCGAGCATTGTTCTTCACTCACCGTGTTTGACAAGTACCAGCGCCTGATCAAGCCCACTGCGCATGTCAAAGAGTTGAAAAGTATCATAAATAACGTCGGAGAGTTTTCAAGCATAACTGATGCCAACTGTTACCGGGTTCAGACTTTTCCTCGAGTTTTCAACTCACTTCAAAGACTGCGCTTCCATGCATGAGAGCAAATCTATATTCTTGCAAGTACGTTTAAAATTGATGCAAGAACATTTCTTCTGTTGTACTTGAACGAAGTAAATTTTTTTTAGATAAGTACGAGGTGCAGTAAATTAATTTCTATACCAATGACACCGAATCAGCACGGATTTTTTGCAATAGAGAATTTCTTCTCAAATATTCGTTTCAAATTGTGTAATCAATTTAAATTATCTGGAAACGGGATGAACACATTCTGCTTTAATTTTGGCTCAGTAATTCCCTTGTGCTGCTGTAATTTTTTAATTTGTGGGGGTGGAAATGATGGCAATCCATTATTCGCGCTTTTGTATGTACTGCGATGTATTTTCTTATAAAAACTATGTAGCCAATTATTTTTGATAGGTCGGAATGTGTTGAATGGATGTATGAGGGAATGTGGGAAAGTTTTTTGAACCTTCTGAACGCGGACAAGCTGCAAATTAAGCTTGTACAGAATATCAAACAATTTATAATCTGAGAAAATCTTCGAGTCACATAACCTCATCGTTCAAAAGTGATGTGAGTGATTAATTTTTAGAAATTTTCGTCTGAAATATCCGATGCACCGATTTATTCTTGAATTTATTTCAAAATTGTACAAATGAAGATGCATTCGATCTTGCTTATTCAATCTATATATATATTTTATTCTTCAGCCTGGTTTGGTGGAACTGCTCTACGAGTCAAGGACTGATAACTGAAAAGCTGCTACCATATTCGGAGATGGTATCTCGATAATCCCCAATGATTTTAAGCGTATAACTTCCAAAACGTATCGAATCTCTCGAGAACGTACCGTAAACCGCAAGACTTGATGAATTTCCGTGAAATTCGACGCAGGGGTATTACAAGAGTTTTTTTTTTTCAAGATTTATCCTAGAGGACTGAAAAATAAATCACAGAAATATTTTCGACGCTGTCACGGTATAAAACTCGAATATTTGCGGATTTTCGCAAGCCGAATCGATCCGGAAATTCGGGATTCGGCTCACCTCAGCCGTGTGTGGCTTCTCCGTGCCTACGCAACCCAGCGAAGACACGCCTGATGAATGAGAGTTGCAGATCTCATCTCGACTGTCCATCTATTTGGCATTTGAATTTTTTTTTTTTACTTTTATTTTTCGCCTCGAGCCGATAAGTACTGCATGTTCACGCAACTGGCTGCGTCACGGCGGCTATAGAATGTTTATCAACCCGGGATAATCAGAAACGCTTCCCGCGTACACGGATTAGACGCCGCTTTTAAGCCGAACCCATGGGCTTTAATTTCCATCTTTTTAACACTTGCGAAAAACAGGATCTCACTAGAGATTGCGGAGGGGTTTCTTAATCTTCTCGTCCGAATAATCTGCTCTTCAATTTGACATCGACCGAGATACTTCGGGAATGTATTATTTATTATTTTATTGAAAGAAGTTTAACGTGGAATAATCAATAAATATCGGATACTGTATACGAAACTCAACGACATGCTTTCCCCGATTTTGACATGTAACAAATCAGGGTACCACTTCTAATCGATGACATCGTCGAAGGGCATAGAAACGTCTCACCATGAGGTGACTGAAAAGGGCGAACCCATTAAAATTATGAAGATCTTAACGTGTTGAACATAAATCTACCACTGATAATAACTTTCGAAATAAATCACGAGATAACTAAAAAGAAAACCTGAGAAGACGAAGTGTAAATAAAAAAAAATTTTAATTTTCTTCTTCTAGCAGTTTTTCAACTGAAATGGCTCCCAAAACCACACGTTTTTTGAGAGTCGATTCCAACTGACGAAGTCACGTGAGCCTTCACTTCACATTTTTGGCGGCGATGACGTTTTTTGGAAGATGCAAATTTGGAATATTGAATATTAAGTGCACTCTTTGCGTTGGAGAAATGGAACTAGTTTTAGACAAGCGTCATAAGATATTTTCATCCCTTTTAAGGGCGTAGAAATTAGGGACTCTTTGGAACCTATGCTTGTTGTTTGATGATTTGCGAGAAAAAGTTAGTTTATTCCATTTTATTGCTCCCGCTTGATTTTGCTCATATTTGCTGGATTCTGTTGAAGGAATAACATGCAAAAAGGGGTGAGAATTCATATTCTACTTTCACGGTATGTCATAGTGAGCAAGACATGTTTATTGATCTCGATCTGGAAAGTCTTGCATCCCTACGAAAACTCAGTCTGCATTGCAGAAGCGGAGACATATATGAGCATTTCGAATACGATTTTCCAAGTGAAAAGGTTTGTTAATGATTGGGAAACTAGTTTTTATAGCAGAAATCCGAGGATGTTCTTGGAATCATCAGTTTTCAAATGCTATTCAAGGAAGAGAACCGGGAAGTGGAAGACGAGTTCTGTCTTAACTGGAATCATGAATCCTGCCTTTGGATGCGCATCACGCGTCTATGAATGCATAGTGGAGTCTGACGAAGGTCGGAAAATATTCGGAGACGATTTATCAAACGGTGGTCTCATGTGAAGAACGGGAATGCAATGCTGTCTCACGATAAATCTTGACACCCTCGCCAAGGTGCGAAGCGTGCAAGAAGACGAATCTCGTTGCCTGGGTTCGCATCGACACGCCGCAGCTGTTTTCGTCTGAACCGCGCATTTATTTTTGAGAATTATTGTTCTAATTTCATTTGATACCCTTATTTATTTGACGCATCATCGAGTTTTCTTCATTTGATGAGAAAAGCGTGCGAGGAGGATAATCTCGTTACGTGGGCTCGCGTTGAAATGGGGCCATTTTTTTCCTGCAAAATCTGCGTTGAACATTTATTTTAGAATTAATTGAACAGATCCCATTACACGTCCATCATTCCAAGATTTTATTTTTTAACAGTTCCATGGAGGCATTTCCTTTTTTCCTCGATTTATGAGAGACTTCATTCCAGGTTTTTTTTTCAGTCTCCACAAGCTTATTGTACAGTTCAGGTTTACGATTTTGAATAATTTTAGTGCTGTAGTTGCAAAAAGTGCAGGTAGATGCTTTCTCTCCCTTTCTTTTCAGGATAGTATATTACAGTACAAGGATAAAAAAAAATATAATTTTGGGGGAAACGTTGCAGGATCGTAGCTGCAGTTGGTATAAAAGCAGGTCCTCCAGGGACGGAGGGTTTTTGTGCGGATAATGGACCAATGAAGGAAGTCGTGGGGTAACATTTGTACTGCTGATTTACAATAGATTTCGAGCATCCATGTGGTTTTGGAAGGAAATTTTTTTTTGGCTTTCATCTCACCTTTTTCTGTCCTCAAGATTCGGAAGTCCCAGTGATTTGTTGGTCCTTTGTAAACCGCGACCTTTCCGTTTGACTTGAGTTGGATTTCCTCCAAAATTACTCAAGGATAGCGTGCGAGAGATTGAGGAAATTTCGAAATCCGTTGAGTATGGCGGTAGCGAATGGGTTGAAATTGGAAATCCGAGTCGTGATTTGGGTACCTGAGCAGATTGCACATGACCAGAGGGGTCTGTCCGCAATTTCACACCGCGGTTGAAGGGTGCTGTGAAGGACGGGTACTTGGTCTAGAAAGAAAAAGAAAAAAAAAAAAGAGTGAACCCCGCAGAAAGGGGCGTTACAGACGGGTGTCGATTTATGAGTACGCAGTTTTCCTGGTAATTTTGTTCACAGGGACAAAAGCACGCCGCCGAACTCATTGCTCCGGGTTGCCTCCTTTTTCGATTTCTCGCCGGCCCCGCGGCGTGGCCGGGAAATAATTTAACTCGGCCCAGCATTCCGGGCCGTTTCGCAATGATCGCGAAGAATTTCCCTCCTTCGATATTTTATTTTCCCAGCAATAACCACAGTTTTCAGGAAAGGCTGATCCATGATAATAGTGGTACTCAAATTAACAGCCCCCTCTTTTTTTTTTTGCAGCCTAATACAGTAATCAGCAGCTAGACCTACGATTTATCGCTGAAATTTTTGTCGCGGATGACAGCTCTCATGCACTTCCGAAAAGCCGCCAAATATGGCATCATTATTCCCCATTTACGTCAAATGTGATTTCTAGTGTCATTTTTAAATGAAATGAATGCTATTTTGTCAACTGGTTTGCAGCTTTCTGATCCATTATCCTGTCAACGGGCTTTCTGAAGACTACCTATGTTGTGGAATCCATCAAGACTGTTCATGGGGATACCATTACCGGACAGAATGTTGAAAAATGAAGGGTTACACTGACTTTTCAATCGGTGGTACATGTGATATTTGACGATGGTTTTTAGAAGGAAGTACGCGTGTAAAGTGTTGAATGTGCAGTTCTGTGTTCTTAATTTTTGGTTCCATTTGCAGAGAAAAGGAGATACTTGGGGTGAATAATTGGACAAAACAAATTGTGGTTTCAAGAAAAGTAATTGTAAATTACAATTTAAATTCAAGTCCAATATTTATAAATACAAGTAAGGTCCTGAAGCCAAGAAAAGGCTCTGCATCTGAGCACATGAGCACAGAAAAATAATCGAAAATTGGTACCATCCAGAAAAGAGTTGTAAAGCCTCGAACAAGAGATTCGAAACATTCTGCCGGCCAAGCTACGAATAAACCGATATAGCTGAGTCAGGAAACCTGCAATTAAAACTTTATATCTGGTTGAACCACATTTCTCGCATTAATTCAATACATGCAAATTAAACCGTTTTGGGAGCTTCGAAAATCGCCTGCGTCATGGAATGTTAGCTCAATCCATCGCGGGTCAAATCAAGTACTGTACTGCGGCAGGCAAGTTCCATCAAGTGAGAGAGTCTTTAAAATATAGCGATCATCGGGAATTGCCGAGGTCGATTGAACTTGAAAAACATAAAATAAAAAAGCAGGACCTTCGCATCCATTCGGACATTCGCAGGGATTGATGAATCGTCTGCGCGGGTTCTGGTGGATATTGGCTGCGCATCTGGACAAGACAAAAAGTCGCGGGAAAAGCGCATGACGGGAAGTACCGATCAGTTAACTGAACAGAACAGCCTGGCATGTTTGCCGATCCCTAGTTCTTACCAGGCAAAGATAACTTTCCCGTCAGAATGCTGGAAAAACCGCGATAATGAGGAAACGCCGACAATGACCAATTGTCCGCTGCAGGATGCAAATTAAGCTCAGGAAGATCCTTGGTTTCAAGAGCGTTTGCGTTAACGCGAAATTCAGTTGAACCTCGATAACTTGAACCTCCCCATGTCAACTTTTTTTTCAAATTCCTCTCTGAGTTCCCGTCGAAACAAGGCATTAAAAACCTCCCTAATAACCCGAAGGCTTTCCCCTCAAACCTACATAACTCAAATTTGCCGGAGGCTTTTTAGCTATTAAATGTATTTTATCGGCATATGAAAGAGAAAAGCAATCAACATGTTTTTTTATGAATTTTGAAAGGAAGTGAATAATTATTCGGGCAAATAAAAGTTACCTCGAGGTTCAGCATCCTAACTCATTTAAGGAGCAATTTAAGGCCCAAAATATCACTAATTAAAATTTCCTGTAGATCTTTTTTATTTCTCCCAGCAAAAATTATTGTTTCCTCAACGTCTCTTTTTTTCTGGTCACGGTTCCGCTTCACCTGCAATGCTGAACTGTATTTTTAGAATCTGTTCTTCATTCCCATCAAAAACTCCCGAGTTTCAAAACACGTTTCACTCGATTGGTCAATCTCTAGGGTTCAAACCAAGTTTTGCAACAAACGAACGATGAGAAAAGTTGAAATCGGGAAATAATCTGCAGCAATCGGAGAAAGCATTTGTATTTCTGCATGCTTCAGCAAAGAAGGGACGATTGCTTCAACCCCGATTCGAGGGAAGTACTGTAACAAGGAATGAAGTTGAAATTCATTCAGCGCTGGCGTAGTGGCATTGATTATTTTTCTATGTACAATTTTTGCAGTGAATGGGAAACTGAAATATTGAAAAATAAAATAAAGCCGTAAAGAAGTTATTCCATCGGCGCAGGATTCACAAACTTGAGAATTGCATCAAAGTTGACGACGGTAAATTCAAACAGCCCTGAGATTTTGGGGCTTCTCTCGGGTAATGGTTTTTTTGCTTACTTACAAGTTCCTCACAATTTTCTCACAGGATGATTTTTTCGGCTTTCCAATTTAGCCCTGCATAATTTGCCAAATTATTGGAGGCTTACACCGTGATGGAAGTTTGACTGCTTGAAAAATCAGCTTTCAGTCTTTTCGATCCAACGACGTGAGACAGTTATATGCAGGGACTTTGAGAATTTCCGTTCAACTTAAAAAGTTGGGCGTGGCAGACGCGATTTCAATTCCAAAGCATGCGCGGATTTCTCCGATTTGCGGGAATCTCGGGTGTCCAGGGAAGGCTCAGAAATTCATAAAAACTTTAAAATACTCGCGTGGAGAAGTACAATGCCGAAAAAGCATTGTATCCGCTATCCACGTATTTCGGGGAAGGAAAAATCAGCTGGGAGTCCAGACCCTTCAAGATTCCAGAGCTGGGAGGTTCACAATGTCCTCTTCAGGCGCACCATTCATCAAACCTCTTTCTAACGCCGAAATTATCATCTCCTTTCTATTGAAATTTATGACGGCGTGGCTGAGTATTGGGCTCGGTTGGGAAACTCTTATGTTCCTCCGGGGCAAACTGAGGGGGGAAAAGAAAAAAAGAGGGCTTGGGAACAGAGACCATGTGCCCACAACGTTTTTCCCAGCCTCCTCGCGCCGTGATTGTCGCGAGCAAAATTGGAAACCCGGTAATTGACAAGCTCGGAAATCCCTCGCCCGCAACAAATCCCAACACCCAACCCCTTTCGGGTTCCCTTCGACGTTCCTGGCGCCTCGCGCGTTTCTAGTGAACGACTCATCGCATCATTAGTCCTTGCACTGCTGTTCCAGACGTTTCGTTTCTAAATGCCTCAAAATTTGAAACTCCAAGATATACGAGGGTTGCCCCAGTTGGACGCGACCTCTGATACTTCTACAGTAGGTGTGATTATTAGAAAAAAGTCATGACATAGCCCATGATTTTCTAAGGTACTGGGATTTTTCCCATTTAAAAAAAAAGTTTTTCAAATTACTGCATGATCAAGTGAACAATTTCCAGTTACAGCCGGAGTTCTCCGCATGTGTCAAAAAATGCTAAAAATGTGCAAGTCCGGCTAGAAGCCTGAAACAATTTTGCCAATAATTTTTATAAATTTTAGATGATGGTTCAGATAATATTTCAGAGATAAGGAGCCAACTCGATCCAATCCAAAAACCTATACCCATAGAAAGCGCCGAAGTGATTCAATCAATTGAACACTCAAACTTGACGCAAGGTGAACAAAATAAATGAAAGTTGCAGACAAAACTGATATTATATAAATTAAGAAAGACTCCTCTTGTGATACATGGTGAAATTTAGAAGCTTCAAAGTTAAAAAATGTCTTGGAAAATTTTGATCAAGTTGAAATATGCTTGAAAGTCATTGATAAATTCGCAATCAGGCGGTACCGTTTTCCTAATTTTTTGTTGTCGTTGAGAGTACATCGTTCTCTAGACATGTTCGAGAACTAACTGCATTTACAACATTTTGGAAATCTAAAAAAAATTGATTTCATGCTGAAATAAGTAATGTTGTTGCAATTCTGAAACATCCGTGACTGAGTTTACAGCAATATTTCCCCAACAGCGGATTTATGTCCCTGTTTTTCCAAATGGGCTCTCTGTCCAACGAAATTCAAGGAACCAGAAAAAAATAATTGCAAATTAATTTCGTCATACAGAATCCCTATAATATGTCGACAGAATCCTATGGGACCACAAATATATTTTTTATGCAGAAAGAATGCTTGTGGACCAAACCGTAACCAGTACAACAAAGGAATTTCCAGTCTTTTGCACCTCTACCCGGCTTCAGCGGTATAATGTTCGGTCCAGCATTTGTAGGGCACCCAGGTCGACTGCGCTGCTTTAAAAAAATACGCGATAAATAAATAAAAAGTCGGCCCTGTGTTTCGTGCCTCGAGGGCCTGCGTTTGATCTCTGAGCGGCAGTTAATTGATAAAAGTTTTCCTCGCCTGCCTCGGTGTACGCGGCGTGACTGCGAACCCGTCACGGACTTTACCCATCACAGGCAAAGGGAGAGTTCGCCAAAATGCCTGTAATAACGTCTCGAGGCGAACATGCCCTCTCAACTTGCTCATTGCGAACATTGGCGAGTTTTCCCGAATATGCCAGCAAGAAGCTCTTCATTTGCATGCGCTATAATTGCAGCCCGGATCGACGCTGCCTCACAAAAGCGAGAGATGCAAATCCTGAATTAGAGAAACACGTACTGCCGTTGTCATGAATATTCAAGTCGAGATTTTTTTCTTCTTCATCTCTTCGTGCGATTCGCGAAAATTCTTCAGGCTTGGCGAGGAGAGAAAGATGTTGGGATTTTTTTTTCCAAAAGAAATAATGAGAATCAAGTACTGCACTCGGTGTTCTCGGGCGAGATACCACTCACACCTCCAACAGTTTTTAGGCATCGTATTCCGTAAATGTTCCACGATATTAAAATTAATGAAGGCTTTGCATTCATTCAAGGAATTCTTCGGATCTTGAATGGAATGCGTATTTAATTGCTAGTTATTTTTACAGCTGTATGGGTCTTGTGAGACAGGCAAAAAAAAAATTTTTGCGAACAAGGCAGAGTTCATTGATGGTTACCAAACTTAGGAACAAAATTTAGATTTGTTCCACAGTAGTGCGGGAAAGTGAATGTTTATTAGGGAAAATCTTGCCTACCTATTGCTGGTCCCCGCGGTTCACAGAAAAGGTGCTGGAGCTTAATGAGCCCTCTGTAAGTGCCCTGAAAATTATTCTATTTTCAAAAAAAAGCTGAATTTTATAATTCAACACGGCGATTCAAGAATATATTCAAGTTCTGTATTTTCTCGAGTACCACGTTCCGGTGAGTAAGAAACGCATCTAAATTTCTGACATAAACTTTGACCCAAAATACGTATCCTCGTGTATATGACGCGCACTCAAGTTTTTGCTGATTTAAATATTTATTTTTCTTGAAATAATGATGTTTAACTGGATAATCCTGTGAATAATTCAAATAACTTGAAGGATTTTTACGCGACAAGTACCAAATACAGCATAATTTCTCCCATATATATGTTCATAATTTTCTCCCACAAAGACTGCCAGCTAGCACCACTGATTTCCTAATTTTCGTAAATGCATACCTGCACGCGCACCCCACTTTTCTGCCTTAGTTTTACAGGAAAAAAGGTGCGCACGGTACTTGGGTGAAAGCGAGAATTCAGTACAGTACTTGCAGCTTAAATCGAGTCAGCAGGATACCACATGCAAATGCCGCATAAGTACTGTATACTGTATATATCTTTTAAAGGGTGCCGATCCAAATGAAGATGGGAGAATTGTATTAGTGAGTCCTGAAACATGAAAAAGAAGAATTAGTTATGGTATAAATCCATTTGCCATCAATTTTATTCTCACGTTGAACGCAAACACTGCATTTCTTGAAGTCGGTTCCAATCCGCGCAGAGGCTTCGAAAAGCGCCGATTTGATGGAGTGCGAGCCCAGGCTTACAGTATTTCGAAATAAGATTGGTAGCTAAATCGATTCAAGAGCTTTTAGTATGCCGTGGCCTCGGGGGGAACGGCGCCGAATAGCTGCTATGCCCGGGCCGGAGGGAACGAGATGGCGATTTTTTCCGGATCGGCATCATGCAGCGGTCTGTAATTGCTGTCATCCATCAAAACCGGGATGAACTTTATTCGCGGGTTCATCTCTCTGCTTTGTCAGGCCCAGGACCGAGCGACAGGCTGCGCATTTTACTCGACCCGGCGGCGGGCGGAACCAGAGCATGTGTCAGCGCGATGGCAGGTTTGTCCGAGGCAAATGGAAATTACAGGGGAATCGGCGTTGGAATTGCCTGCAGGCATTCGCCCGTCGCAACCGGAGCAAGGACGCTGGGTTCCTCCTCTCTCGCCCGGGTTCGCTCTCCTATGCCTCGACTCCCGGTCTCTCGTATGTGTTTTCAGTACAGTGGGACCCCGAGATACGGACGCGTCGACATTCGGACGACTCGAGTTGGGGGACACTTGAAACTTGAAAAATATCTGCCCCGACACCCGGACAATCTCTCGAGATACGGGCATTTCTCCAACATTCCTCGGAAAATTGAAAACGTTTTATTTTTAAATGTTGATTTTTCTAGAAATATTTATATTCATGAAAATTAAACATAAATTTCATTATACATTACTCCAACTTGTAATCAAAACTGGCTAATTTTTAAAGCATTTTTTCATAGTTTTTCCTTCATGTGTGCACATTATAGCTAGACTAAAACATGTTCTTTACTTCTTAGAGCTCCTAATGGTGCCTGAAGATCATATTCTGTGTAGTTTTGCTCTGTGCAGTCATTTTCTACATCTTGAAGTTGAGAAAAAAGTTCACTGAATTTTGTTGGGACTTTATTCCAAATTTTTGATGAACAGGAGTTGGGGTGCCATAGTTGCAGCAGAAAGATTGATATTTCTAGATAGGGGAAAAGGAATCTGCAAAAACAAGCTCAACGGGGAGAATCTGCGTTTCATTGGGTTTTTAGCTTGAAATTATTGCATCGCGAGCATGAAAAAATAAATCCGACTCAGACAGCACATAATACTGTTTTTAATAAATCCCTGGCGATTTTCCTCGAACATTCAGCTGTACTTTTGTAAGATATTTTCCTCGGCATCGTCTTCCGACAAGAGGATGGGGACATGGAACCCACTTTATTCCGGCGCCCCGTATAGTGCGAAAAATGCAGCCTCCGAACAGAAAACTAGACGCAAGCACATCTGTAATTGACTCCTGTAAATGAACAAAAACACCTATTTTCACTCCGCGCCTGGACCCGGGGTCTCTCATTAGACGATTGCTGAGCGAAAGTTGATTCGGTTCGACGCGTCGCGTTTCCTCGACAGAGATTTATGTCCTCAGGGCATCTTCTCTCTTTCTCTCTCTCTCTTTCTCCCCCGTGGTCCCTCGGCAAGGGAATGCAGCAGGGGTCAGTGCCTGCACACGCGGGTGGGGGGGAGGAACAAACACGCAAATGGGGGCCGGCATTGGGGAATATGCAGAGCACTAAACGCCAGCTTATCAGACATTTCGGTCAAGCCTGGACGGAGTCTGTGGTGACTCCATCTTCGCCACTTATCTCCCGGCTTCGATGTTTCCTTCTGCTCACCTTGATAGCCCGAGCAGACGGTGAACGAACTAGTGTTGCCAGGTCATCAAACAACCCTCCTTTCCCAGCTTGTCAATCACGACGGAACTTTTTCTTCGCCTCAGCTGTGTTGGCCACCACGAAAACTTCACTTGTCCTACCGAAGCGCAACGAAGCCCCCCCGAGATTAAGAATTTAACTCAACTTCTCGGAATGGATCGTCAATTAGAAAGGTAGCAAAAGAGCGTATAAATTCAAATCCAAAGCTTCTTAAACATAGTTTGGAATAACAGAGTCAATTCACATCAGCATGGAACTTGTTCAATTTGAAAATGCATTTGTTTTCAATTTGATGCAAATTCAAAAACATATTCAGCGTTCGGGAAGCTGAGACTTTAGTTACGTGACTTGAGTCCTCATCTCCGAAGCTTGAACTAATTTCTGTTCTCTGATGTCCGCAAGTCGAATTGTGAATAAATTGAATTTTTAACGAAATATCCCGAATTTTCGTCGGATTCCGAAAGATAATTCAAAATTTCGATGCCCCTCCACAGAACTCAACAGAAATTACAGCCTGCAATTTCCCAACGTTCTGCCGGATTTATTTTTCCATTCATAAATCAGAACAATCCCTCGCATGCATTGCATCAAAACTTGAATAGAACTGGCGATCCCGTTCCAGTGAAAGTAGAAAAATAATCGGAAAATTCCATCGTCCGTGCTTCTCATCATACCTTCGAATTTGAATTATTAAATGCGTCATCGCTCGGCAGAACTTTCAAGAGAATGAAGATGCTGTACAATGGGCAGTTTTCCGATGAAAATACCGGTAGCCAATTGTTCCTTTCGTCGAGGAAGGAGACCGAAGAAAACTAAATCCGTGAAACATCCGCGTTATTCCTGATTAAAATCGAATAATAATGGAAAGGTAACGACAATTTATTACGAACCGGTCGTATAAAAAAAAACTTGAAGAAGCGAGTTAGATGTCTAGACGCGAATCCGATTGCGAGGATTTCGAGCGTCAGCTTTGGAACCCAATTACCCGCGTTGAGCCGCGCTGGTTCCGCTTCAGAGCAAAGCTCCGTCGAACCCAACAAGGAAACGTGCTTGACCCAAGGAATCATGAGTTATGTTTCATTCGTGAGACCGTGGCTATCACAATATTTCTTCGTATCAACAGGTGGTCTCCCGAGAATCCTCTTTAGCCTGGTTCAAAAGGCGGAAATCTGAATGTAACCACTCAAGGGATTCACCAAGAAATCGCGCTTTTATTCACGAGAAAATAGGAAGAACAAGAAAAATGATCAGAACAAATTCGACCCTGCTTTACAGAACTCACAGTTTTCGGTACCCCGTCCGTCACATAAAAAAAGAAAATCAAATGTGTCATCCTTCGAGATATTACAAAAATTTGGCAGTGATCGAAATCCGCCTTTTTAAAATTGAAGTCGAGAACTGGATAAATATCAGTACTGTACTGTACATGAAAAAATTAACAAATACAAGATGTTGATTGAAAACCATCGCTTTCTTCCTCTCTGTATGAAGTATCAGGGAAATAAATGGGGCTTCTTTCGAAATTCTCCCAAATGTTTTCCAAAGGAAGATTTCGTCAAGATCTTCTTGAATGCCACCGTTACGTTTTCCTCCTCAAAAAATATCACGGAAAGACATGCGCAAATGTTCTCTGTTAGCATATACTATAGTACTTTAATCGAAGTCACGATGTCTTTCGTTCAAACAAAAGTTGAGTGAATTTCGAGATAGGTCTAGTATTCGAAGTAAAAAATCAGTGACTGGCCGAGCACATTTTTCGAAGAGATGATGTAACTTCAGATCAACAAAGGTGAAGAGTGACCAAAAGTGACCAGGGCTGAGAATTTCATCAGCGAGCAATGTGCATTTTGGCACGGGGTGCAGTACTTATGCAGTGCTGATTTCTTATTCAACCATTGTTGCTTTGTTTATGCGTTGGCGAATGGATAAGAATGCAAAAGGGGGCTAGAATACTGCGCGGAACAGTTAATTTGACCTCATACAGCGACTGCACTCGCTCACGGAATGCAGTACAGTACTGAGACTCTCTGAGGGACACGAACGGAACCACGGAGGCGAAAATTGTTCGAACTCCATTACACACTGCATTCGTGGTGCCTCCAGGGACACAGGGGGGGGGGGGGGGGGGGGCCAGCNCGAAAGTAAGTTCATGGAATGTTTGCTGCTTGCTTGAGGACAACAAGGCAGAGTTTTCCACCCCTCGGCAGCCCGAAATAACCGCAGAAAAGTTCAGCTGCAGAATATAAGATAAATATGAAAAACGGCGACCGTTTTTCTCCCGGCGGGGAACGAACGAATTTCCGAACTAGGATCGGTCACGAAGCGCAAACAGCGCAGGTACCTGGGGCTTGTGATCTCGAGGTCTGAATCCCTCGGGCGCTCATTTGCAAATTAGCTACCGCGTCGACGGAGGAAAAGTCTGGGAGAAGAAATAATTTGTTTCCTCTCCCCTTTGGAAGGGAGAAACAGTTCGCGGAATCTCTCCTGACAATGGGGAGCACGAAGCTTCAAAGATTCATATATGCCTCTAGAGCTATAGAAATGTTGAAAAAAATACTGTATACAGAACTCATCAAGGAAATACGCATAATTAAGTTTGGAGTTGCACTAACCTTCGGTACAGACTTTATCGAATGAAAACCAAGGATCGATCTTCCTCCAGCATGCATCAATGCTTCAAACTCACTCAAAAGTAGACTACCCCTACAATGTTTTTCTCGGTACAACGATTTTTTCCTGTTGGTCCCATGGAGTTGATGTTCCCGTCATATCGGGGTTCTCTACAGCGAAATTCTCTGTAAAATGATTTTTTCCTCATCCCCTGAATTTTGTTGTAGAGAGATCAATAAGTTTGGCTGCTTCTCAATCATGATGTCATGGGTACAATCATTGAGTATCACGCTCACCATTGGTGGCACCAGGGGCATATTTCAGTCGATAGGCAAGATTTTCCTTCCGTGGAGTTAAAATTTTCAAGATGAAAAATTGGTATACACATTGGAAAATTTTTTAATTGCGTTTAGCTGATACTACTTGGACAAAGCAATAATTTTTGAAGTACTGTACTCGTGGAGTGCATAAAAACTGATACACACTTCGTTGTACAATCCACCAAACGGTTGAAAAGCCTCACTATAGCGTTTCTAAATCATGTATCAGTCAACTAGAATTGTATTTCTTCATGAAAGAATGTCCAACAGTGCTTTTCTGACTTCCACGCCTGTATATTTAATCATTTCAATCCTGTAACAGTATTTGGTTTCTTTCATCGTTCGTTATATTTTTGATCTCGAAAAAAAAATTAAACGGGCTATCACAACAAAAACGTCGTCTGCAATTATATCCTCAATTTAATGGATTTTTCGGGTGAATCAAGTGTCAATGCGTTATTCGAACCTTTACAGCGGTATTCTCTGTCACAGGAATTATTTTTCTTAACCCCACGCCCATAGTATCATCAAATGCAGACTTCATCTTTTCTTAATCGAAAACATGACTTAACTTTTGCGACAATATAAAATGCAACGCCCTGTTATAGGACTGTGACGAAAAATTAAAAAATCTGAAACTTCTGAATGCGTTCATCGCTGTGAGTCGATGGAAGCCGTGTGTCAACCAAGTTCTGCGGTTATTTCGGGCTGCCGAGGGGTGGAAAACTCTGCCTTGTTGTCCTCAAGCAAGCAGCAAACATTCCATGAACTTACTTTCGGGTTGCAGAACTCGACAATCGGTAAGAGTTAAAAGAAATATCCTTTCGGTTCCCATACCCACTTTAGAATTCCCCGGGTGAAAAAAAGGACCCCTTCTTTGCTTATACACGTCTTCTGCTGTTGTTTCGATTACAAATAATCACCCTCTCTTTGTTCACCTGCCCGCTGTCTCAGCCGTGCGAAATCGACTAAATAAAAAAGAAAAAAAATGTGCAAATGATGAAAGAAGTTTCATGACTAGGCTTTGAAAATTTCCGCCAAAATATCACTGATATGGTGACTGCACTCGTCGCGCTACGCGAAAATATATTTTGAAAGTAAACTGGACACGGGATATACAAGGTAGTATTTGAAAGCGAAATTTAATCTTCGCAATCTACCGTATGTCGGAGACTTTTTTATTTAATTCCGAGCGTTTTACGTCGACCTTCGACAAATACTGTTTTGTGTAAATTAAAATAAGAATAATCTAAGGTGAAACTAAATTATCGGGATTAAGGCCGCATCATAGGGGATCATTGACCTAATATGCTTGAAATACGATTTTAGAACAACTCATTCCGAAAATTCCCACATGAACGTCGTTAAAAAAAAATTCCGATGAGCTTTATTTCGTTCGGTCTTGCTTCTCCTGAGATAACAAAATTTTTGAGTTTCGATCTTCGTCAAATTATTTCTTATGCTTATTATCGCATTGATCTCCATTTACATGAACGTGAATTCCCGTCAGTTCAAGTTAATCTGAAAGTAAGGACGCTATTCGATTCTATATCATTTGCGATATTTATCTTCGATTTGAAATTTGGGCGTGGTCACTTAAATGCCCGGTTAAATGGAAACCCCACGTGCGCCCTTGGGAGCTCGACTTCGTTTTGTGCGCGTGGAGAGAATCTTTCGTAAGGACTGACTGCGTTGGTTCAATGCTTTCTGCTCACAGTATTGTTTCCTCGAAAACATGATGGAAACGAGGCTTGAAACAACACGTCATTCACACGTAATAAGAAATGCTCCACAACAAACTCGGAGAAGGAGGAAGACCAGCTTTGTGGCGAGATTGCGCCAACAACACGGACACGCGGCCAGTGTTTCACGCGTTTCATCGAATGGATTTGCGAAAGAAAAATCCCGGATGAGTGCATAGCTTCTCAACGCGACTTGAAGCGAACCCGTGTGGTACAGGAAGAACGAAAAAAAAAAGAAGAAAAATTTCGAGAAAAACATCGGCAGGCAGTTTGTATTCGAGCTGGAGCGCGTTGTTCGGCGTGGAGAGCAAGCACTCGGGGAGGATTCTTTATTGCTCCGAGATACGCCGTGATGGTTTTTCCGCGGAAAACGTCTTGCTCTGGGGGCCCTGTAAGATACCACTGCTGCTCAGGGTACCCCCAAACTTCTGCTGATCGAACCCGAAAATTGTGACAGGCTTCACAAAGTTGATCTGTGATCCCGTGACTTGTTTGCGCAGGATTAGCTCTTAGCTCGGGAAAAATCCTCGGACGATGCAAATGAAGAAATTAATATACTGTATGTCACTTCCTTGTTGATGCTCAGTGGAAGCTTTTGTGCATAAGAATACATGTGGAGTCTCTCTGCAGCAACATTCAAGGGACCAGAAAAATCTTTTTTTTTTTTTGCAAAGTTTCATCCTAGAGAAGCCATAGAACATGGGGAGAGATCTCTATATGGGACCAAAAAAAATTTTGAATGAAGAAAATCATTGTAGACAAGATCCTTGTACAGAGAGTCCGTCACATGGGGAGAGAACGCAATATGGGACCAAAAAAAAAGTTTTATGCATAGAATATTATAGTAGACCATATAATTTATTGTAAAGAGAGTCCACCTGTAAGGAATACTGTAGCTACAAAGATGGCAAACTGACAAGCCTGAAAAATCAAATCAAGCTATGCCTATAATTCAAAACTAATTAATTGAGCATTCCTGGCGGGAATTTTAGAAAATAATTTCGGATTGCACCATTTGATCGAAAAATAATGCTTCCATTCATACTTTTTTCCAGAATACTTGATGTTCGAAATGTATGAGCACTATTGGTGTACAAACAAGGAAGCAGATTGCAAATGTTTTGGATGCAAAACCTTTAAATTCATCCTCTAAAAAAAAGTAGGAATTGTTCCAAACCAGCTTGAGGACATTCCGGCGAACAAGCAATACACTGGAATTTTTTTTTAAAGCCAGGACCCCACTGTGTTTTGTTCTTTCTTACGTTCAAGCAAAAACTTTTGCACAAATATATCGCCTGACGTGTGCCTGCATGCAAACCACTGATGGGAAAGCACATGGTTTAGCAAAAGAACAGTGAGCTCAGGAAGCTACTCCTTCAGCTCGAATGAACAGAACTTACGGAAAAGCCCCCGAGCTCCGACATCAGCAGGGGTCGCCAGGTAATGCTAAGGTGGCTTGGGTCTCCACGCCGATTCCCCCCCTCCCTCTAAATTTTTCTTATTTTTTTCCTCTCATAACCACGGGGCTTTCGGCATTCCACTTCAATGCCCAGAAAAAGTTCCAACAAGACAGGAAAATTTCGGGAATCACCGCGGCCCGGACATTTCGACAGCTGAATCGAAAGCTTTTTATTGTTTCGGTGATGACGAGCGGCGCGCAAACTTCGCGCTTTCATGCCAAGAACAAGTCACGAGGAAATCGCCACATCTGCTGCTTTTTTCGCTTTTTGGAATTTTTGGGATTGAGACTGAGTTTAACATGGAATGCTGAGGTACTTTTAAATGGTCGAAATTTGCGTCATGTTCTATTGCTTTCATGCGCAAAATGCGCAGCTGAAACATGTCCCAGGAGAAAGAGGCCACGTGCGGCTACTTCCAGAAGAAAAAAAAAACCAGCTTTAATTTTTTTTTGGCGGCATGCTTGGCCATTATAATTAATTTTTTTTTTTCCTGAGCTGTCGCCTGCGATCGATACTCGGAGAATTTTTATAAATTCAAGTTTATTCCTCACTGGATTGGATCTACAGCAATTTTGCCTGAATTCAAATTTCAGTCGTCCTTGCAATCGTGCATCGCTCTCAAGTGATTTTAACGAAGCATTGTTGCCAACGGTCCATGGTAGCCTTGAATCAGCATACATTAGAAGTTTAGCGAAGGAAGTCTCTGCTTCACAGTGCATATGAAATTTATGTTTTCTCTACCCGAGTGAGAAAAAAAGCGCCCAATTTTTTAATGAAATTGAAGAACTTGAGGCCAGTGGGCCAACTAACGCGATTTTCATCGCTCGAATAGTTCCGTTTATAAACCGAGAATTTGTTCACGAGTTCTCGAGAGTCCGACGTGGAATATCTCCACTTATTCGAAGCCGGTTTCGCAACAGTGATTAATTGTTTGCATTGACTCAGACACTTAACTGATCCGAATTCACCGCTAAGCGCCTACATTCCGGTATGCTGGGGATCATTGCTTCATTGGAATTCTTCCGCCTCCGTCCGAGCAGCAGCTATTACAATTCCTTGAAGCGGATTTTCAGCATCTGTATCAGATATCAGACTTAACTAGGTTCCATTGACACAATTCCTTCCCATGCTGCAGTCGTTGTGAAATGCAAATGCACTACCGTCATTAAGATGCGACTGGCGATGATTTGGCAGATTTACACACATTCCCACTGTCGAAGGTGGAAGTTAGGGGATGCTGCTGATGAAAAAGTCTAAATTTGCCTCTCATCCGCAGTCTAGGATCAACAAACCTTGCTTTTGTTGCATTCCATCGCTCTTCTCCAAAGAAAAAAATGTATTGCTATCCACTTGGCACATCACAGAAAAATTATGCGTACAGAAAAAGCTATATTTTCGCATCACAATGTTGGTGCCGTTGGCGAACACATTGAAGAGTACTGTGGGTTTCATTTATGGATTTTTTCTGCACGATATATTCCGCAGGAATAGTCTTACCACGAAATCCTAACAGAACAGCTATTAATTTTTTTATGCCGCAACAAATTTCTCTCCAGTGCGCTGTTATACTGTCTGACTGACCGCATAAAAACATGACGAGTTAAAAAGGCCAATGATTGACCTATGAAAGTTTGACCAACCACGCTTCATTGCATAAGGAAATTATATTTGAAGTCAAACTTACGTTCAAGTCAAAATCGTCAGTATAATTAATCCTACTCCAAGAAATCATTAAGCATCAGGTTAGTTCATGTATCCACGCAAGTAAAGGGCAAGCTCATGCAAGACGTAATTTTGTTGCTGAAAATTTGGCTTGAAATGTTTCCCCGCATGAGAAACGCATCCCAGTTTCCAGTGACTTTGAATTGAAATTTCAGGAATCGAGACAGGTTAGATTTGTAATTCAGAGCATGCTCAGATGATGTCTGAATTAGATTAAAATTTTTCTGCCTTAGTTTAACATTTCATCTGATATTTTATGACTGCTGATTCAACTATGACATGCACCAAAATTTTCAAATATTTTCTGGAAAAGTTCAAACCCAAATTTGATGCACATTCCAATTTTTGGTCCCGATTCCTGAGGCAAAGTGTATGTGGTAATCCTGCAAATAAGGCAAATTAAATATTTAAGGGCTTAGTTGGGTTGAGATGTCAGGTGAGCTTATTTGAGTTCATTGAAATCTACTGCAGACGGACTTGCTCTACAACAAAATTCAACGGACCAGCAAAAATTTGTAAGATATTTTACTGCGTATAACCCCTAAAACAGAGCTCCCAAACCGTTTTCCCCACAGACCAGCAAATTTCCAAAAACGTTTCTGCAGACTGGCAAAGTTTAATGAATATTTTCCAGAAAATTTTTTGAAAGACTTTATGGCTAGTATTTAAAAAGGTTTCTAATTTTTAAAAAAATGAATGTAAGAACCAAGGAAGAAGCTATTGTGGAATGTCTTCAACAAATTAGAAAGATGGGCTTGAAAAGGCTTCTCAGAACAAAAATTAAAATAATAATGTATTTCCGCAAGTTAAAATTTGTCCAAAGTGCTACTGTATTAGGAGAAAAGCCAACTTTTATTTTTCATCAGATAATCTCAACTGGTATTGTATTTCCAAAATGTCAAAGAAAGATAACAGAGGTCATTGCTACTTCTGCTGACTTGATTATGCTGAAGAGGATTCCCACCGATTGGCAAAAAACTTCTGCAGACCGGCTCTGGTCCACGGACCAAGGGTTGGAGAACACTGCTCTATAAGATGAGGAGAGAACCTTGTAGGACCAAAAAATTGCTATACTGTACAGAGAAAATCGTTATAAAGAGAGTCCGGGTATACTCAGAGATAACATGTAATGCCTGGTCACGTACTGTAACAACGTTGTACAGGTGAGTCAGGCACACCTACTTTTATCCATCACATGCAGTCAACAGCACCCGTACTTGTACTCCCGTTGTGAAAAAGAATCGAACCTTTCCGTTTTGCATGAACATTATTTGGTGATGCAGTAGGGCGCCTTTGAAAACTTCCGCGAAAAAAAAAAAAAAAAATACCGAAGGCCGACTGGGAGAGAGCCTCAGGTGCCGTCACGAATCGAAGCAAGGTTTCTTTTCCAAGGTAAGCTCAAGAAACACGCGTGAATGTTACCGCTCAAAGCGTCGGTTATTCGGAAAAACCTCCTCGGCGAGCTCTGACCCTTCCCGAAACGAAGGAAAGCGGCCAGTGGGAAACAAGGTTCCAGGGTTCGGCATGCGGCAAGCGCGGCGGGCAACGGGCACTTTGGCCAGGGCAAAGGAAATAAAATAAAATAAAATAAATAAAGAGCGCAATTTCGAAGGAAGAGCGCTTAGAAAACAAGTTCGGGAAGGACCCGGGGTATTCACGGTCAAGGAGACGCGGTGCTGCGATGAGACGAGACCAGGCATTCACCTGGGATTCCTGGAGTGCACATCGTTGGGCTCTCCCTCATTCTCGGGGGCACTGGTACTACTCGGATTCCATCCCGAAGATTCTTACTTTACTTTATTCCCATGTACAATATGTACGGACATCGTGCCAAGTGCCTACGAAATTCTTCATCGACTGGACATCGGGCTTGAGCCGTATCGAGTTATCCTTCCAGAATTGAAAGAAATAGGGTATTTCTCTTTGACTCGGGTACCGTATTTACGGTCGCTTTTCCCCCAATAAAATGTCACGGAAATGACCATGACCCAGCAAATAAAAGTCTACAGCCTCTACATTTTCCACCAGAAATCGATGATTATAGGGGAAAAAAAGAGGACGAGAAGTGCATCTTAATTTGGCGTGTCTCCCAGTGTAAAAATTAACTCCTCCGACTCTTACTCCTTCTACTGTTAAATGATCATTCAATGAATTATCCCGCTTCTTAACGTATTTTGAAAATTTAATTGCTCAATCTCGTAAGATTGTCAGCTTTTCCTTGAAACTTTAAATCGATTGTTGTCTTTCAATTACTTTCCCAAAAATGCCTAGGGGTGCATCTTATAATCGCTTCGGAACTTTATATTAATGCAGATTGCCCACCTGTGCATGTTCCTCTCGTTTTTCAGCGTGTCGCCGGTTACTGGCTCAATGCCATGGCGATTATGGATATTCTAAACTAAAATATGTTTTCCAATCAACTGGAAATATGAAATCGTACGCGCTATACATACGTCTCAATGCTTTGGGACAGAAGTACCTTTCCTATTAAACAGGTGGGTGAATACTGCAGTCTCCGGTCGTGATGCTTCGCTTGATCAAGTTTTGATACTGAATTTTCAAATATTTCTATCTCAATCTGACTGATCAGTTTTACCCGATCTTCGTCATAACTAATCGAAAAATAATGATGAATTACTCTTTTTCCATTGTTTTTTCCAGTGCTTGCTCTGAAAACGGCTGCATCGCATGAGCGAATATTACCTGCATCTGTTCCTCATTTCGACTCAGGTTAATGAAACGGAACAAAGCATAAAATTAAGGAAGAAAGGTCGAGATGAAAGAAAGAAGGGAGTTAAATTCATGGCCCAGGGGATGCCTTACCACAGATGCCAGAAAAGGAGAGAGAGAGAGAGGGGGGCGGCGGCAGGAGGGAGAATACAATTTTCCCGACCACCGTTTCGGCGCCTGCCAGGCAGCAGACACACACACAAGGCAGACCCTTGCTCCCTTGCGCAGCAACTTGCTGCCCCAGTGGTGCTTCAGTCCGCCAAGAGCTTCAGTCTCCGCGGAGCTGCAGGCAGGCTCGTTGCTGGGCCATGAACCTATAGCCAGCTCGACCTCGGCTCGGCTGAGACACCAGCTCAACTTGGCTGCTTCCACCAAGCCAGCCAAGTTGGCCCCTCTCTTGCAGATAGAGAGAGAGAGGACCATCAGTCTGCTGATGCTCGTGCAGCTGAGCAGAGGACTCCTGCTGGAAATTCTGTGCATTTTTTTCTTATTCTTCTCATTTTGGAATCTTTGGCCACTGGATCCTGTGGCTCCTTTTTTTTTTAATTCATCGCAGTGAGACAGTGAACCATGCTTGAAAGATTCTCCTACCTGTTCCAGCCACTGACATGAGACTTAAAAAAAAAAATAAACTCCATTGATTGACTTCTGAACTTGAAAAATGTGTTCACAGTGATAGGCCAGTGATTATTGCCTCCAGAAAAGTTCAAGTGTGTTCTTCCCCATGGGGTAGCAAATTATTGGATGTTGACAAATTTCCTTTAGAGAAAAATGTGTGTGTGTGTGTGGGGGCATGTGTTGTATTTCATAGATTAGCGTCTCTGTGCCAAATCTTTATCCCAGTTGGACTCTTCTTTTCTGCAATGATACTCAAATCGTCAAACAGGAGCTGATTGCCGTGAAATTTAATGTTGTCAGCCAGGAAAAAAAAAATCGTTGTATTTGGTGTCCACGTGAATCTTCAACTAGGATGCTGATGAATGTTGAATCTGATTGTGATGTTCCAGATAGTGACTGTTACCGCCGCGATTTTTGCCACTTGAGTGTCTGGATCGTCAGCTGTGTGAAAGCGGTGGTTTCTATGATGTCGAGCAAGTGAGCTTAGTGACCGGATATCGATTCCGGGGAAGACATGTATCAGTGTAGTAGTGAATGATATGGATGTCGGCGTGAGTGCCATGTTGCTGTTGCTCGTCACTGTCGGCATCCTCCTGGGGCCATGCTCGGCTTCCGACGGTGATTTTCCGCCATTTCCCAGACCGTCATCGTGGTCCTCATCCAAAAGCAGCAATTTCACCAAAGGAAAGAGTGAGTTCATAATGCAGATTATTCGATTTATACAAGAAGTTAAAGGTGAAATATTCTTCTGCCAGTGCCTATGATCCTTTTTTTGTGGTTATTTTTATCATCAGTTTTTTTTCTCCATATCTCGAAGCGTGAGGATGCAACAATATTTCAAATTCATGAATCCTCACGAGGAATTCTTGCATCAATCCTTGCATGACATACTTCAAATGCATAAAAAGCCATCAGATATGACCTGGACTTAATTCCCCATCCCCTAAAATGGGGAATGTATTTATGACTAGTGCAGGTAATATTATTAAGTGCAACAAGATACGGTATATCAGAAACTGCACTAATTTACTGTATATGTACTGTACATCAAAGGACAGAAATCACACGAAATTAACCCTGCAAACAATAACTTTATTTCATTCACGCTTTGCATTTTAAATTTCCTGCATTATTTTATGAGTGATTGACGAAGTACACGGTTGAATGTGTTCAAAATTTTTGTGGCACAATAAATAGCACTTTGCTCGTGCAACAGAAGACGAGCCATAATAAACCGGAAGTAGAAATATTGCATGGTAATTGAATAAAATTGATATTTTATCTTTTGTAATGCTCAGGTTATGATACTATCAATCACAAAAAGTTTCAGATTTTCAGACTTCTCAAATGCATGATTTTTTATGTGAATCGTGATTAGCACTTAAGCAGAACAGTACTTGACTTACTACAAAAAATTATCCTGTGTGTGTTGGTTCAGTATTAAATGGTAACTTCTGTGGGCGAAGAAAAATACTTTTGGCCTTCATCTTTCTCTTGGATTTTTGCTCCTCATTCTTCAATGCCACCATGGCTTGTTTTATTTTTTTCTTTCTTTCTCAAGGCAGTCTGTTTTTGCAGGGAATTTTTCTCGTCAAAGTAGCCTCATGTTCTCAAGTGGTTAATGCTAATGCCCAGGGAAAGAATAGTTGGGGGCATTTCTTTCATGAAGCGCTGGGACGTCAAGATGTTTTCTTGGAGCCCGTGAGGAACACTTCTGATGGACTTTCTTTCTCAGCCATGATCTCGAACCTCACTACTGTACTACCATTTGGATTGTGCTTTTCCGAAAAAAAAAAAAAAAAGTTTGTACCTGATATGAATGACGTGTGAGCTTCGGCATGCATGGTTTGAGGTCCGTTTCTTTTCATGCCGCGTTTTTTCCAACTTTTACTCACGAAGTCCTGAATTAAATTTTCTTGGGAATGAAATTTCATTGCTTGAAAATATCTTGAGCTTCAGAAATGAAGCTCATGGATCGAAAGATCCCCTTATCGCAGCGAATATATTCTGAATGAGATGAAAATCCAATTATGGTGACCACATTTTCGAAGACGTCTATTCAATATATAAATATTTAATGGTCGATATAAACATTCATTAGGCACTATTTCGCAGTACCTAACAATAAAGTGGGATTTCTTTCTAAGCCATGATTCTGATCCCCACTTATATTATCGGATTGTGCTTTGCCAGAAAATAAGTTTGTAGCAGGAATAAATGCTGTGTTTGCTTCAGCATGCATGGTTCGAGGTCCGTTTCTTTTTATGCCGCTTTTTTTTTTTTTACAACTCCTGCTCACAAAGCCCAAAACTATTTTTTTCATGGCCATGCAATTTCATTGCTAAAATCCTTTTGAGTTTCAGAGATTAAGCTCGTGGATCGATACTGCCTCTCAAGTCTCAACACAGCAAATTTATTATGAATTCCAATAACGCTGACCGAATTTTCAAAGACGTCTATCCGCTGTCTGTAGATAATTTTAATGAACTGATGTACCTTGCATTGCCTGAAAATATACTAGTCGTTGGAGATTATTCCAGAGCACGTTTCACAATGACGGATTAGCAAGCTGATCATGTATAGAAGCACCGAAGAAGAATGAACCCATTGCTCAGTTTCGAACAGAGTTCCACTGAGTCGCGGAAAAGTAACCAACAGCAGCAGCATTACGGTTTAAGCATATTATGTTGCGTGATTATCCGCAGTTCAAATTAGCTGCAGGGGAATTGTTTGCTGCTGCTTTAGCGGCTTTTGAAATATTACCGAGCGGGGAGATACGTTCGCTCGAGGGGAGAAGGCACTTTTTTATTGCTCGGAGGAAATGCTAATTACGCCGAGGGGGCCAGACCCACAAAGATGCCTTCAATAATTGCCTCGCGCCGGCCCAGATGCAATAAAACGCAACATACCGCCGCGGGAGTCGGAGGTGGAGTGCGGAGTCCGGGGAAATCCTTTTAAAAATCCTGTCATGTGCTTGGCGATGGGAAGAAGAATCTCTTGGCGAACAATCAAGCGCTAACTAACGTGATTCAGCACGATCCGACTGAAGGGGCGGAGGGACTCGCCTTCTGTTTGATTTTCTGCGACTCTTTTCTGTGAATCCGTTGGGATTGCGGGTAGGGTACTACTTTCAAATCGTTGCCCACGCCGTTCGAAAGTGGCTGAGATCAGTTTGGGTTCCATTAGGCTAATTCTCGTCCTTCGGAGGAGGTCCGCGGAATGTTACTGGACGATTCATGAAAGACACTCGAATGAAGAAAAAAGTATTATATGGCTGCATATCTTTAATTCTTTTTTCGGAACCAAATCTGAAAAGAAGGGAGTGAGTGTGTGCCAAGTTATATCGACGAGGGGCCTAAAACAAGTACAGTGGTACCTCGCACTACGAACGTAATCCGTTCCGGAGAAACGTTCTTAGTACGAAACGTTCTTACTGCGAATCACGCTTTCCCATAGACTTGTATGGGAAATCGTTGAAATCGTTTAATCTGTTCCAGAAAATTTGAAAAAATCGAATTAAAAAAAAAAATAGTTTTGTGTCTTAAACAGTAGTTTTATACAGTGGCATGATTGAAAGGATAAAATGAGGCTTTAATTAAATTTTAAAGAGGGTAGATTGCAGGTTTAAAAATTTTTTTGAGGGGGTTATGCTTACAGAAAAAATTCTTTGAAAATGGATTTGGCTTTGAGCAAAACCCCTGCAATGAAACTTTTAAGCCCAAGGTTTGAAACAAAAATCTACAGGTTGACATCATCACTGCACACATTTTTCAACATTGCATCAAGGGGGTTATGCTCAAAGTAGAATTTTTTTTTTAATGTGTCTGCTTTGAGCATAGCCCTCTTAGAAACAATGAATTTTGAAAAAAATCCAAGAGTTTAGGCTCACTTGGAAGCCATTTTTGACCCTGCAATGCACACTTTCTGAGAAATTTACATGAACCAACATTTTTGAAAATTTTTGGGGGGAAATCCAGATGAAACTTTAATTTCAAAGAAAATTTTCATATCAATATTTTTAGGAAATCTGAATTGCAGGCTTCAAAAATTATTCTTATGATCACAGAAAAAAATATTTGAAAAATGAGGGTTGCTCTGAGCATAGCAATAAAATCCAAGAGGTAATTCTCAAAGCAACCCTTATTTTAAAATATTTTTGTGATGATCATAACTGCCTCAGAATAATTTTTAAATCCTAAAATCTAAGAGGTTATGCTGAAAGCCACCCCCATTTTAAAAGATTTTTGCTTTGATCATGACTGCCTCAGAATAATTTTTAAAGCCTGCAATTCAGATTTCCTGAAAATATTGAGATGAAACTGTTCTTTGAAATTAAAGTTTCATCTGGATTTCCCCCATTTACAAAAATGTTGGTTCATGTCAATTTCTCAGAAAGTGTGCATTGCAGGGTCAAAAATGGCTTCCATATGAGCCTAACCCCTTGGATTTTTTTTCAACATTCATTGTTTCTAAGAGGGCTATGCTCAAAGCAGACACATTTTCAAAAAAATTCTGCTGTGAGCATAACCCCCTAGATGCAATGTTGAAAAATGTGTGCATTGATAATTTCAACCTGTGGATTTGTGTTTCAAACTTCAAAATTAAACTTTGATTGCAAGGGTTATGCTCAAAGCCAAATCCATTTGCAGAGAATTTTTGCTGTGAGCATAACTTCCTTAAATGAAATGTAAACAAAATTGTGGATTGATAATTTAAACCTGTAAATTTGTGTTTAAAGGTTTAAAACACAAATTCATGATTTAAACCTGTGAATTTGTGTTCAAAGGTTTAAAAAATAAATTCATGATTTAAACCTGTGAATTTGTGTTTAAAGGTTTAAAACACAAATTCACAGGTTTAACTGTGAATTTGTGCACCTGTGAATTTGTGTTTAAAGGTTTAAAACACAAATTCACAGGTTTAAATCCTGAATTTGTGTTTTAAACCTTTAAACACAAATTCACAGGTTTTAATCATCAATCCACAATTTTTTTTACATTCATCTAAGGAAGTTATGCTTACAGCAAAAATTCTCTCCAAATGAATTTCACTTTGAGCATAACTCCTGCAATTAAAATTCTAATCCAATTGGATTAGAATCTGAATTGCAGGGGTTTTCAAGGACTTTTTGCTGTGAGCAAAAGTCCCTGGAAACAAATATTTTTTAAACCTGCAATCTACCCTTTGTGGAAATTTAAATCAAGGCCTAATTTTAAAACTGTTGTTTTTTTAGCAGAACCCCCGTCAGAAGTGCTTTAATGAATTTCAATATGATACAGAAAATTGTCCTCAAAAAGTGGTACAGTATTCATTTAAGATTTTTCAAATACATTTTTGTGATTGCTAATATTAAAAATTTTGTTCAATGTTAAATAACATGAATGTATTCCCAATTGAAAGTTATTATGTTGTATGATTTTTTATGACTTTTTCCATTTTTTGATAGCCTTTAAATAAATATTTTTAAAAATTTTGAATTTCCAAATTTTTCAGATTTTTTTTGAAAAAAAGTTCGTACCACGAATTTTGTTCGTAGTACGAGGGTGAAAAAAAACGATTTTCCTCGAAAAAAACGTTCGTTCTGCAGAACGTTCGTTTTACGAGGTGTTTGTTCTACAAGGTACCACTGTACTGTTAAACCTCCACAACTCGAACCTCCCAAAATAGAATTTTTTCGCAGGTCCTGTCTGAATTTCCTTTAAAATACATTAAAAACCTCTCCAACTCAAAAGCTTTTCCTCTCAAACCTCCTATTTTTTAAGGTCTTTTGTCTATTATTCCGTTGATTCAGGAAAGAAAAAAGCCATGAAAATGATATGCTTTGAAAGGAAGCGAAGGACTAATTGGGCAAATGAACCCTTGCATTTAAGTCCAGCATCCTGTCAGCTCATTTAAGAAGCAATTTAAGGTCAAGTATATCATCATTAACGAATTCCCTCAATTTCTTCTATCTTTTCCCCAACAAAAAACACCCGTTTCCCTAATTTTTTTCTAACGCGATGCGCTCTTTGAAAAATGTTCTGGGCTTAGCTTACCCAAGTATATTTACAGAAATTGCTCAATGAGCATTAATATTCACTCTTCCATGTCTCGCTGTTGAAGTCTGAATAGTGAGTTCACATGAATTGCAAACTTAGCTTAGGAGAAAACCACGAAAGTTCTCAACCTGGTCTAGGCAAGAAGTTCTCAGGGTCTCGACGAGAAAACAAATAGGAAACTGGGAAACACAATTTGTTGACATTCAGTTGAAGATGCATAGCCCACAAAAGAAAAGACAAGATCAATGTTTTTAACTGGGAATGACCACGGGAAGGTGCGTATTTTATTTTTCTAATAGGCAAGATCCAGTGTAGGCGAGAAGGGCTCCGTCGTGCTAGATTTAAAAAAAAAAGTTTTTGTGACAGAAATGTATTTCTCGATTGAAAATGGTTGAGAAACTGCGCTAAAACATGCTCTGATACTCCATCGAAGTTCAACAAAGTATACACGAACATGTCAAGGGTATAGGCGTGGTTGAAATTGGTTCCATTCATTTCGAAAGTGATGCTGATGCAATACTTTTGACGCTGTGTCTTGAATACGAGTGAATTCCATTTCATTCAAGGCAGAAAATTTTCACGTCTTCCGTGCACTAAATGTCAGATAATCTCTTGATAGCGTTCGTTAAATTTAATTTGAACTAAGTGAATTTTATTTTGAATTATGCGTTTAAATCTCACTACAATCAGAGCTCATGCGGCTGGAAATGGAATTTTCGCGGATTTGAAAAGACTAGAAACATTTTCAACACGTGAGACTTTTAATGTTTCGTCGCAAGTGACGACAAAGAGGAGGTGCATATTTCAGCGCAATGAATAAGCAAATAAATGCAGCGCCTAATTTGCCACGTAAACGAAAACGGGGACACGG
This sequence comes from Notodromas monacha, assembly GCA_905338405.1. Taxonomy (NCBI): domain Eukaryota; kingdom Metazoa; phylum Arthropoda; class Ostracoda; order Podocopida; family Cyprididae; genus Notodromas; species Notodromas monacha. Next base: position 55,795 of record CAJPEX010000370.1, read on the forward strand.
AAACGAGGTCATTTTTCGGAAGAAATCGGATCGGGCTGACCTCGTTTCCTGCTGGTCTTCTTGGGCGGGCTGAAACTTCGTGCTTCTTCCGGGGTTCCGAAGCACTCATCAACGCTTTAAAAATTGTTGCGTTGATTCTTCTCCCCTTCAGTGAAGGAACCAATCTTTTCCGAACTTAACTGAAGAAATGATGGAAGAAGGTTTTGAAAAAGTTCGACTTTTTTGAATCTTCAGAAAAATCCTGCCCTTGAAATTTAAATTTTCATTCGGAAAAAAATGAAGACATACGGTAATTGTACTGGCTTGAGCGCCTCGTCACTTTCATCCGAATTTCCTTCCGTTGTTTGTGAAATTGCGCCTGGATTTCAGCAGAAGACAGTTAATACGATTAGGTTGTGTGTATTATGTAACGTAAAAGGTAGATAATTCTGAATTCATGACTTTCAAACAAATTTCTTCATCTTCTGCCTCGTTCAATCATGAGCCTTAGCTCAATTCAATAACTCTCATGCTTTCCTCAGCGCGAAAGGAGCATTTTTATTCGTCGATAAAATAAATTTTTAATTCGGTGATTTGATTGAACTTCTCATTTTACGCCTCGGATGTTTACGATATTAAATATTCAGGAATTTTTTGCACAAACATTTGAAGCCCTTAACCCAATGCAACCTCTCATTGTCTCTAGTGTACGTTATTTTGAAATTCAACCAACATTTCTGAGTTCAAATTTTTGAATACAGAACCCAGAAAATAAACCCGAGTGATTCTTTTTAAAAGAACTAGAGAAGAGCTGTATGAATAACATGAGATAGCCAGCTTTTGCATCACCGTCGCAAAGGTCCATAATATAAAATATAAATTATACTTACTCAGGGACTATAATCACGAACAAATTATGCTGGAAAAACTATAAGAAATGAAGTAATCCGTGTGTGATCGAGCCTTTAGGAATCAGTCGCACAGGTGGGAGGAGAAAATTGCCCCGGGAAATGTTTGCTCGAGCAAACCGTTTTGAAAAGAAAAACACGCAGTTTTGCATTTCTTATCTTTGCAAGCAAGTGATACTTGGCTGTCGGGGGCGAAAACGGAGAAAGAAAACATCAAAACACACACAAAACGGTGAATATCGGGGGTGGATCGCCATTCCGCTCGGAGCAAAGTTGGTTTTTACGGTCCTGTCTGATAATCAGCGCCATTTTCAATTGCCACTGGGCCCACAATTATTGTCGGTTCGAATCCGCTATTGTTATCTGACGGGGAACATCTATAGGAAAAGTCAATTTCTGGCCGCATGCGGGGTCTCGGTGCCAGTCCGACACGCCCCGAGATTGTTGAGCAACGCTCGGAGGCAAAACAAAATAACGTCGTAATGCCGAGATTTTTTCCCGTTCGTCTTCTCGGAGGCCTTCATCATCCACGACACACCCAAAATTTTACGTCCGAGATTTATGAGAATTCGCACGTTTTCACCGACGCCCTGTTTTTAGGTTTCCCGGGAGAAGGTTTCGGGCTCTCTCGCCGGGTCCTGACGCAATCCGCGTGGATTGACCGAGTGAGTTGGGAAATTTCTCCATCGAGATTGGGCCCACGCCTGATCGGAAAACCTGATCCCGGGCGATGGGATCCTGTAAAAAATCGATTAAAGCTTTATCTCTTCATATCTCGCGGGGACGCGCTACTGAAGAACTTGCTCTGCTTCTGCGCAACCCAATTTCCCCCGTGTATGGAATCTGCTCTGAATGCCTTTTCCTTTTCATTCTCAAGTCCAGAAATTGCCGCGTGAAATTGCATTTCTTGAGAAAAACAGTCGTCTGAACTCAAATACTGAAAAAAAATTCTATTGTCAATTTTGTGAAAATCTCTTGGGAATCCATACGTAAATCACTTGACTTGAGAAATTATCGTAAAGACTATGTTGAGCTGGAAAATTCCATAGAAAACAATTGCACTGATGTAAGTCAATATACGAGTATGTGGCCCATTTCTACAACGATCTTGTCCACAACAAAATTCTCTCTACAACGCAATTCAAGGGACGGGAAAAATTCTCTCTACAACGAATCTTCCCGTTCCTTGAATTGCGTTGTAGAGAGAGTCTACCTGTATCACGCAGAACTTAATACAGTATGCAAATAAATGGTAGCAATTTTTTTGAAGGAAAAATCAAGCGAAATAGCTGAGTGAACTAAGATTAATCATTCGAGAAATTGATGTAATTCACCTTTAGATAAATTTCGAAGAAAACGAGGCGGGGAACGGATGATAGTGCCTGAGCTAAGATTTTTTTTTCATGTGTCAATTGTCAAGTTGGAACCTGCTTCGAGTGGAGTATCCCTACAAAGGGCAATAAAAAAAATTATCCGAAGAGTTTACACATGTTTTTAGTGAAATATTAAAGCGAAGTGACGTTAAGTGCAGAGATCGTGTTTGTATTCAAAACTTTACCAGGGGTTGTTTTCAGCTGTCGGAAATTTTTTCAATCGATCTCTTGAGTGTTTTCAATGAAATTTTTTGGATCGTCAATTAGCGCTGTAAATTGTACTTCAATGACTGCAATTCATCGTCCTAAATTCAATTTTAATGTCTCATTGATTGTAAATTAAATACCAAAATTGTAAACGAAGGAAATGCATCAAGTGCTTAAAGTATTTTTTCAATGTGCGTCATGCTATTGTAATACTTGTTCATACACTGTAGTCGCAAATTCAAAATGCGATCTCATATTCGAAAAAGTCCGGTGATCTTGACTGATGCTATTGAGGGGTTATTCCACCATCCCGACTAACAACCTTCGTCCGCTTTCTCCGAAAATTGGCGTCACGCAGAGCAGATTAACGTTCTTGCTGGTGAGTTTTTGGCGCGACGGGGGAAAGAGGGTAACTTTGAAATTCTGTACCCAGTCCTCGCAGGTGAGACAAAAATGTCGTTGAAGGGAATGCGCGTGGGGTCGCGTGAAATGCGATTGAAATCGCTCTCAAGTCTCCGAGGACGAGCGTAGGGAGCAATAAGAAGACCTTGTATCGTCCCCGGCGAGTAACGTGTTGACGCGATTCCGCGCGGGTGCGTCAAGATCCGTTGGAAAATCTCGCCTACCTTTTTGCACTGCCGGGTTGTTTGTGAATTTGCACAATGTTCCGAGGGTTTCCAGGTCCTTTTTTTTTTCCTTCTTCATCTTCTTTGCTTTCGTTCCGCGTGTTCCCCTGCTGAGGCCTCGCAACCCTCGGCTCGATTTTGCACACCTTCTTTATCAGCATTACCAACGGAATTCCTTGGCATTCTTCTTATCCGCCATTTCAGCTCCATCCCTAATTGTTTCCCGTACGAGCTGCGTCCGCGATGCGAGCTAATGCAAAAACTCGGGTACCTGCAACCCACTGAATATGCAACACGGGAATCGGAATTCGGCTTCTTTTCAAGTCTCGAAAACGGTTGAAAATGTTATAGTTCTCGAGTCCGATTTGATATGATTGTAAGAATTGGGCAACCTTTGTGAACATACATCAAGAATACCATCGCGATTTCGCAGTACCATGCTTTGAGAATGTCACGAAAAAATGGACAAGGAAATATTTCTCGCTTCAAAGTTGTTCGTTCCTGTGGAGTAAATTTCTAAAAAAAAAATAACTGAGTTTAGTCCTACTATCTCCTGGAAATAATGCGTATTTATCAGAACACGTATTCTTTTCCGAAACTTTTTGAGAAAAATAAGTGATTTCCGAGTTTGGAAAAATGAGGCATTCGACAAACATGTATCGTGGCTTGTGAAAAAATGCAGGAAAAGACTTTAAATCACCGTATTGAAAAACACTAATCCTCCTTCGGGTTGACGTTCTGAAAAAAAATTGAACGCGACTTTCTCATTTCTCGATTTTATGGTATGCTCCAGCGTAGTATGCTTTTCTATTTTCCCAAAAAATGAGTACTACCTGTATTTGTAGTTTTGAACAGTGAGAATTTCATAATTATGAAATCATCGTGCGCAATTCCGGATAATCCGGATCGTACTCGGAATATTGGACATGTCCACGCAAGAGCAATGCAAGAAATTTAACGATTCTGAAATGTTTTTCATTTGAAATCGCGTCGGCCATGCCTCGTTTTTCCACGGCTTTTCTGCGTGACACGTGGTGCACAGAAAAATTCTGAAAAGAATGATGGTTTCTGAATGGTAACAAAGCGATTTCGCTATACTGTATTGAAAAAAAAATATATACTTCCGACTGAGACACGACATGCGGCGACCGTTCGAACAAACGGAAAGTCAAGAGTCCGCATGACATTCGGAAGCGCGAATCCGTTCCGGATATGCATTTTAGTGTTTTTTTTTTTTGCCACCCGCCGAGTTCCTGTGTTGACGAATGACGTGTCATTAATCATTCGGCCCGCAGTATGCATCGGAACGAACGGAAGGATGTCGGTGGGGTCCAACAGAGAGCACCACTACCAAAACCTCCGGGATCGCTACACCAATTGTACCTTCGTCGACGGGAACCTGGAGATCACTTGGCTCAACGACGAAAACATGGATCTGAGCTTCCTGGAAAACATCCGGGAAGTCACCGGCTACGTCCTGATTTCCCACGTCAACGTCCGGAACGTCATCTTGCCTCGTCTGCAAATCATCCGCGGACGCACGCTTTTCAAGCTTCCGGTCCATGGAGAATTTGCACTCGCCGTCACTCTCAGCAAGATGGACACCTTGCAAATGCCTGCCTTAAGAGGTGAGATTTCGCATCCCCCCCCCCCCCCCCCCCCCCCCCCCC
>CAJPEX010000370.1:60570-114272 GCA_905338405.1 Notodromas monacha
ATTTCCCCCCCCCCCCCCCCCCCCCCCCCCGAGTATAAGACATGATGATGAGTTTCCTTTGAAAATTACTATACTTCATGTTTAATTCTTCATGGTTTCTGTGATCGAGGTTCATAACCCCTTTTCCTGATTGTGAAATTTTCCTTGGGGTTAGAAGAAAATACCTTTACCGACATGGGCGGATTATCCTGGGAGACAGGAGAGAAAAAATTCAGCAAGATAAATGTCACGAGAACCATTGACAGAAGAATGTTTAAGAAAACCCATGTAGTACTCCTGTACCATTTTTTTTTTTTTTACTTAAAAAAGTTCATCAGTTGTCAGTAAACGCTTCGAAGTTCATGCGAAAAAAAAAGACAAAAGACAGCGTACAAATGTAAATGCAAGGGTTGATTTCTAGTGGTTGAGATCTGCAATCACCGAAACTGCAAATGAGACTTCCGTCGTTCTTTTTACTGTGGCTGCTTTTTGACTGATTAAATTGGAGAACCAAAAAAAACGATGATTGCTGAGAGACGAGTACTTGTCTCGGATCCCTACCAAAGCAATTAATCAACCTATCATGAGCGAACTCGTTTTTTTTGTGGTTTCGAATTGTTCACTATTAAAATTTTATTTGCATTGATTAGGCCTCATTTTTGGAATAGGACTAGAATGAAAATGGTACGCGAATTGAATTCAATTTGGCCTTTTAAAATTTAGAAGCAGAATATAAAAACATTCTGAGAAGGTTGTATCATGAATCGGAAGTAATCATTCACCAACAAGTTTAATGAGTGGTGACACTCGTGATTTTGATACCTTTTTAAAGCCAATATTCATGGAAGACTGATTTTTTTAAAAATGAGTAAGGCACAATCTTTCTTTTTTTTATTCATTCGAGAAATCAAGACCTAAAAAAAAGATGCGATTTACGGAAATGACGTGTATTTACTCAAGGTATACGCCTTCGCCAAAATGTCCCCGAGACGCATATGTCGGCATCGGCGAGTTTTCTTCACGTTATTTCCTCTTAATTGCTTCCGCAATTCGATTCAAAGGAATACAAGAGACGGTTTTGTGGTTCTTTGGCCGTTGGAGTGCCAAAGCCCAGCGTTCGCTTCCGCCAACTAATTCGCCAACACGGCCTTGTTCGCACCTGCGCGCCGAGCTTCCTGCCAGACGCGTCGTGCTGTTTGTTTTCCGAAGGACACAATGAGGCCATTTGTCGCTTCCCGAACCCCCGGGTTTTCGGGTGGGTGGGCGACAATCAAGGGTACTGTTGCCCGCGTGCGCAATTCGCGCCGTATGGCGAATTTCCGGGCAAGCGAAGGTTATGCAACCGTCACCTAGGTTCGTGGGACCAGCGAGGCTCCATTTTACCCGAAGGTTTCCGATTGATCGCGATATGTGTCGAGTGGAGTAGGGAGAGATAATATTTTTTTTTGAAAGATTTCGACATCCGTAGGTTGACCAGGCTTCATCTCGAGACCGGTTGTCACTTGGGCGACGAGACCGATTTGACATGGCGAGTAACGAAAAGAAAGGCTGTTAATTGTATCTAATCGGGTTCCGTCGATTCCATTGGCTTATTCTTGATACGGGCATTTCATCTCCTTTTTAAGCATTCGCCAGCAACCAGAACTGGTGACGACAAAAATAAATCGCTCGTCAGTCCATTCGTATGAATTTGGAGCGTTTATATCAGGCAGCCTTGACTGTCCAACCAAATCAGCGCTCATGATTCAATAATAAATCGCAAAAATAAGTTTCCGAAAAAGATCTCTGACGGCTTCTGTATCGGGGACGATTTGATAAAAAGAAGCTCCGAGTTGGAGCTAATTCCATTGTTTTTCCAAGATGACCAATTTTATTGGTCTAGAAATCACGTCTTTACTGCTGGAATCAACCAATTGGACACCTGGAAACTCTTTCACTGAAATTTAATTTTCGGTTTCAGTATTTGCAGAGGTCCAACCGGTCAGGAAATGTAGCGATTTTGAAAACCGTCTACTTTTCGCCTCGGATTATTTTCGTGTACAGTACAAGAAGTTACTGTGCGACAATAAATTTACGATATGATGATAGTTTTTCGGTGGTACTGTATCGCATACAAATTCGGTGGTTTGCATCCGCACAGTCCTACGTTGTGATATTCTTCAGTTGGACCAAATAATCAAAAAACATGTACAGCTATATTCAAGCAAATTGTGGAATTATCAGTGTTATTTCTGGTACTAACTTGAAACTCAACCTAAACCTCGTCCACTACTGCTCATACAATTTTTCACCCACAGTACGTTTTACACAGAATAAAGTAACAAATGCAAAACCTTTCTTGGTTCGTTTACTCGAACCTTTTTCTCCGTGGGACAATTTTCATGGACCTCCGATACTATCGTTGAATTTAGTTACACTTGAAAACAATGTAGGGCTTTCTCTGTCAGATTTTTTTTCTTTTTTAATGACAGAAGATGGCCAATGTTTTTTTTTTGCATTTTAGAATTCCTCGTGGAAATCGATGTTGATTGTTGTGGGAAGGTTCGCAACGGATCTCGGAAACGTTTTATTGCGCACGGCATGACGGGCTTTTGACGGTTGCCTTCGGGATCGCGGCGTAAAATTTTCGGTGTAAAACCCCAACAGTTTTCGTGTAAATAAAGTTTTGGGTCTTGAGTGGCAGGGGCGGCTGGAGTTGACATTAATATTCGTGGACCTCCCGCCGATGCGGCAATGAAAATGCAAATGCGAGCCAGGAGGCATTTTTGATTTATGCGTCGGGAACCCGGCGTGACTCGGTCGAGTTGACCTTCGAGCGATTCCCCGGGATCCTCCGTCGATTCGTTTCCTTTCCCTCCCACATAATCCCGGGATGCAAATCGCGACGTCGGGATCCGGGCGATTTTTCTCCCGGTGGATCGCTATCGCCGTCGCGGATGGTTTCCTTTGAAAAATCACGCCTCTCGGGCGCGTGCGGATCCAGATCCTTGATTTCCATACGCATGCGGCGAGTCTATTTTTCCCCTTACCCAGGACTGAATATCCTGACACCATATTTTACGAAATACGGAAAAACAGTTGCTCAGGAAAGATTAATCTGTCTTTGTATGCCATTTTACTTTTCCGGCAGAGCCCGCTTCTGCCATGTAACCTTACAGCAAAAATAATAATTGGGGATGCAACTTTGAAGATTCGCGGGCTGTCTCAGGTGGAAGCAGCCTCTGATGTTCTTACAACAGTAGTTTAGGTGATTGAAAAAGAAAAAATGTGAAATAGCCCATGATGTTCTAAGGTTCTGGGATTTTTTTCAGATTTTCAAAACCACTTTTCAATTATCTGCATGGTGATGAGTAAAAACTTTCCAGTTACATCCCGAATTTTCCACCGATATCACAGGGGGCTAAAAATGTGTCAGACTGTCTAAAAAATCGAATCTCTTGATCTTTTGAACATTATCTAAAATTTGAAAAGATAATTGATGAAACCACGAAAATTTTCAATTTTTTAGCTGGCCTTACACATTTTTAGCAACCTGTGATATGGGTGGAAAACTCTGGCTGTAACTTACAAGTTTTCACTTATCGTCATTCATTAAATTCGAAAAACGTTTTCAAAAACCGAAAAACCCCCAAAATCTTACGACATCATGGGCTATATCACGATTTTCTTTTTTACAATCACTCATGTTCTAAAAATATTAGAGGTCGCACTAAACTGGGACAACCCTCCCATGTTTGGTATGCAGGACCCCAATTTGATTTGGCATCTGCGCAGTGTATACGTGAATTCTCTCTTAATTGCACATAAACATTTCATGTAGGGTCATTAAATTATTTTTATTTGTCCAATAAAAGTAGTTCATGGATGGAGCTACAATTTACAGAAATGATTTCCTTGATCGCTTTTCCGAAGAACCGGGATTCTCGAAGATAAAAATAAACTTGAATAAATCTCCCCGTAGCAATCTTCTCCATACAAATAAATATTGTGTGTTGTCTCAATGTTCCAGGATCCATAGGTAGCAATCGATTTCTTTTTTCAGCGATTTTATTCCTCATTCACTGGGAGTCCATTGTATTTGAAAAAAAAAAAGCGAGACCTGTCTGTCTGTACTGATAAAGTTCGCTGTCCCTCAAACACTTAGGATACTTGGCGCAGAGGCGTGAAAAACTTCTCACTCCAGGATTTCTGAAGGCCGTTTCATGTCCACGGTCGGAAAGGAAAAAAATGAACGGGTTTTATCGCTCAATCCACCTCTTTCTATCTCCATCCAGGTACTCTCACAAGTTGCCTGGCATACGAAATGATTACGTTCTTTTCGTGTGTGATCACGTTTATAAATCATTCGCGACGACGAAACTTACATGTAATTCATGGCTGAGCTTGAACGTTAAAACCCCGGATCAGTCGCTCAATCGACGCTGTAGAGTCCCGTAATCGAAAAATTCAGCTTTGAAGGTGTGCAAAGCATTGGCCTTTTGAAAGCCGAGACTATTAAGCGTGTGTGCCAAACTTGGCGCGTCCCACATCAGCGCATGTAAGAGAAAATCTGCGAGAGAAAAACGGCGCGGGGTCAAGTGACCACCTAGCCCACCAAACTGAGAATAAACGCAATAAGTAAATAATTGCACTGTACTCGAGTGACGAAAAAGTTGGTACATTGTGCTATTGGTCGTTGGTGTTGGAAAAAATTGTGAACGTGAGAATACGTGTTTTGTCCAAACCAACCTTGATGCAGATTGACTCTTACTGCAACGATTTTCTGCATACGCGGGGACTTTCCCTACAAAAAAAATTCCATGGACCAAAAAAATCTTTGTGGAGAGAATTCTGTTCTAGATGTTGTAGGTTTCCCCTAGAGAGAAATTCTCTCTACGACGAAATTCAAGGGATTAGAGAAAATTCGTTGTAGGGAGAATTTCGTTCTGGAAAAAACCTTCAACATGAAGAGCGAACCCTATGGAACCACACAAAAAAACTTTATGCAGAGAAAATCGTTGTTCAGAGAGCCCATCTGTATTACGACTTTCTTGTCCCATTGAGGCCACTGTCCATCCCATGCATACGGGTTCATAAAAAAATTCTTTACCATAATCGGACATATAAAGTGAGCCCGTTTTATTTAAATTGTAAAAACAATTCGAAATTGCAATGAATTGCTACTACTGCAGTTTAGAACCATTGAGAAAGGGTTTTGAAGCTTGGCGAGTGCAATAATGCAATTTATAATTCGAAAAGGAAGCCTTTTTTTTTTTTAGGATACCCATCTCACAAATCGTCAGGGACGCTCATTTGTGTGATGACGAGTTTTCGTGGCGCTGAGTTCATTAGATGACCCAAATAAGAGAACTGGCTTCATTGTCTGACAGAGAGAAATTATCATGTACCAGTTCAGTTTTTTTTTATAGCGTCAAGAAATATTTTTTTTGAATGAGTCCACGCTTGTGTCGGATGCGCTGTATTGTCCAGTGCCAGGAAAATGCCTGGTTGGTTCCTGGTTGTTCCAGGTCCCACGCTTTGCTTGTTCAAGTGTGACTCCTGTTAATAGAGTACAAACGCCGCGATGAACTTTTTCGTCGCCCCCGTTTTTCGCAGCCGTGGTTCAGATGGTATCCTTATCGTGTGCAAGCGGAAACAATGCCCGAGGCAGTCATTATTCAAATGAGACATGTCAGTTACAGAAGGCTGTTGGGGCGGAAACGGATCGTCGGCGTTCGGGAGAGCCGACTTGTTCCACTGATACCGAATTCGGAATCAATCGTTGTAAACGGTTTCGACGTTGGGAATAGGCTCGTGTTTTGGGCCCTACCCATGTGACGTTAGTTGATGGCAGAGACTGACTTCTGGACTGGGGAGCCCATTTTTCGTCGGAATTAATGAGGTGGACTGCTAGAGAAAAAAAAAAAAATCCTCGATGGGCTTGATATAGTCTCGAGGATATTTATTGATTCCAATCAACATTTATCGACGTTCGACCGAAAACGAACGAGGCAGATAATCTTGTCCAGATTCGTTGCTCAACTTGACAACGGACTTTTTTCTCGCTCGGACTTTGACATTCGTCCTCGTCAGAAAGTCCGGTATGGCGACAGAACTTGAGCTCCGTACGCATTTATTCTGTAAAACGCCGAGCGAATGGTTGATTATTCGCATTTATTGCTTTTCTCGGTTTGCTTGAATCGAGGTAATCAATGTGCATACTTATACCCTGCAGCAAAAATCTTTAGAAATGATATTTCTTCCTTTTTGCGTCAACGCACATATAAGAAACAAGGTAAAAAATTAAGGAAAGTTCGGTGAAGTAATGCATGCACATAATCAGCTCGGTTAGTTGTTATGAAGGAATTGGTTAAGTTAGTGAGCATACAACTGCCTGCAGTTATCTTACACATGAATAAACGTGTTCAATCGCAAATAGGCAGAATTTCCCCTTGAGAAAACGGCGTGAAGATGCGCTTGGATATGCTTTACGAAAAAATACATTTGCAGATGCTGCAATGACAAATAATTGAGACAATGTCTCAGATTACTGCTGAGATACCCTATATGGTATGTGGAATAAATAAATAGTTGAAAGAATGATCATACTGTACATCAAACATTATTCTGTAAGAGACGTGCGAGCTGCTAAGTGAAAGAAAGATATGCATCCTGGCTGACGGAATTCGGCTAAAGTTCAAGATAATATGTTATTCTTGTTATGATTAATTCAAAAGGCTCTCTTTTTCTCCAAATGTACCCAATTTTGTCTTTCTACGACGGTTCATTTCCTGGAATGGATGCCAAAATTTAGGGAGTAAAATTTACTTATGCTGCCTCCCTCCAGATGTAACAATAATGTTAATTTGGTAGAACCTGGATAACTCAAACCACCCTATATGTCAATTTTTTCAAAGTCCCTGTTTGAGTCCCTCAGAAGCAAAGCACTGAAAACCTTGATAACTTGAAGGCTTTTCCCCTTAAACTTCCATCACTCAAATTTTCTGGATGCATTTGGATATTCTTTTATTAAGACAGGGACGAGAAAAGCAATAAAATTGTAACTTTATGTGTTTTGAAAGAATAATTGGGCAAATAAACCCTTGCGTCCAACTTCAGCCTCCGGTCGATTCATTGAAAAATCAACTGAAGGCTCATGATATCACCAATTACACTTTCGTGTGATCCTTCTTTCGTTTCCAACAAAAATGCTCATTTCCGTAATTAGAAACCTCCCTAAATCGAATTTTTTTGATGGTCCCTTGAACTTTGACTAGGAGAGGTTTGACTGTATGTTCAAGCCAGGCATTACAATAGTTTATTTGGGATTCTGGTCAGATGTATTTGGTTTCGTGCAGGGATAGGTTATTTCTTCTTGGAGGGATTCTTTCGAGTGTCGCAGCAATCGTTGCAGGAAAGATTAGACTGCATCAGAAAGAATTCCCACTATCACAAAGTACATCACCACCTGTATTCTACGCATGATTACAGCAGATTTCCTGAACGAAAACATGTACAATTTCGCTTCAACTTCGGCGGAATTCGAGGTTATGAGCGAGAGTACCGCGGAACAAGTGCTTGAAGTTTCATTTGCCGGACCATGAAACGAAATGAACCTCCAAGTTTCCGAGGCATTCAGACTGCAATTAGCGTTTCATCGTCGACCCCATGGGGCATCTTGAAGCCAGAAAAATTGGTCTCAACCGCCTTACTCCTTCAGCATTAATGCAGCCAGCGACGGAGATTAAATTCCTTGGCCGAGGTCCGGATGACCCGAGGGAAGAAAAGAAATGCGGGACACACAAGCAGCTCATTAATAACCTATGGAATTCGGGCGAGCGACATGGCGCGTCACGGATTCGGTTTCGGTCGAATGCTGAAGGTAAAACAAACTCGACAATTCTGACTCCCTTACGAGGTGTAGTTGTCACTACTGAAGGATGATCGTGCAACAAAAATGAAGTGGGCGGATCGATCGTTTCCATTACGCGTCCAACGGCGCGTAGTTTCGTGAGTTGTCACACTTTTTGTGTGTGTTTAATTGTTTTGCAATTCGGGAAGTTCCAAATTCCAATTAAGATGCCATTTCCGAAAAACTCGTATTGAGTAATTTAGTGCAATGTTTCCAAACCCGTGGTCCGCGGACCGGTGTAAAACATGCAAAGGAGACTGATCACCTATCTTTGCAATGTCAAAAATTCAAAATCAGAAATTAAAAAAAGCTGGGACCCTCTCAGTAGAATTTTGCTGACACTCCACACACATCAAAATATAATTTAAAAGTTCTCCTCATCAAGAATTTCTTTGTTTTATCAAAACCCACTTTTAAAAAAAGGGGGTCTTGATAAAACAGGGGGGATTTGTTGGGGACTGAGTCAGGCTTTGATAAATAGTTATAATACTGTAATAAGCTCCCAGGCTGATGTTGTTTCATTTATCATTCTCATATTTTCTTAGTTGAGACTTCTTAGTCTCTAACAACCGGTGCCAGTCCGCAGAAGGTTTAATTCAGGAAATTTCCTGCTGCAGAATGACTTTATCAAAAGTAGCAATGAAGTCTTTTATCTCTATCCAAAATTTTGCAGAGAAAATCGCAGAGTTGAAATTATCTGATGAAAAAAAGATTGTAACACTTCAGACACATATTTTCGCATCATCAGCTCCGTCATCATTTGAGACTAAGGTCACTTACAGCACTTTCATGATCGACTTCTTTCAAAATACAGTTCACAGAGTATTTTTAAATCTGCTGAAGTCTTGGATCTATCGTAGGAAACGTATTTTCAAGTTCCCATTGTCCTCTAGGCTTTTAAGACATTCCTGGGATTTCGGAAATGGGCGGTCATTTCATAACGGACTCGTTTGCATGCCTGCTTTTTCTGTTCGGCCAATATTGATTCCTTCTCGTGGTGGTTTCCGGCGCTGTGGATATTCCGGAAATCGTGTTCCGCCCGCGCCGGTTGAGAGACGGATTCCCACGGGTTCGTTGAGCGCGGGTTTTCCGCGTTTCGTCGGGTTTCCGTTGGGTCGTCTTTTTGACACCGCGTCACGCGAGACTTGTATTGTGGGTCGACCGAGTCACGATCTGGCGCCGGAACAGCTGAGCACTTCCCAAAGCGGCGCCTTTTTTTTTCCTCTTCAAAAAATGGAAGGCGAAATTTAAAATTTATGCGAACACAGAACAAGCCACGGAAACATGAACAGTTCATAATTAGTGGTATAGAACGCAATAAAAATAGTCCTTGTCCATCTTTTTTGTTGGGGACAAATTACCCGAATCAAAGAAGGGATGACACGTTACTGCCAGACTTGAAAATTCGCTTTCAGTATTTTAAATTGACAGCCTTGAAAGGGAGACAAGTTTAATGAACTGTAGAAGACTCACATGGTGAAATGTTCTTTCAAGGGTCGTCTGCGGTTGAGCTGTTCTACGGAAATTTCACCAGATGACTTTATATGCTCAATTTAAATTTTAATTGCTTGATTCCCATAAATTTTCTATCGGAACATGAACCAGTACTAGTCTGAAGAATACCGATCGAAGAACTTCAGTTCAGATAGTGCTCTGCATCACCATAAAATCAATTCATGTCCAAACCGCAGCTTGAACTCGTTTGAACTCGCATTCGACTGTGGAGAGAATCTGCTCGCAAAAATAAATTGGTTTTCACCGGTTAATAAACTTAAACTCATCAGCTAGCCCTTGTTTTTATTCCACGTGGCGTGAAGAAATTATGCTCCGAAAACTCGTTGAGGCGTAAAACAGCGGGTTTTATTTTGCTCCACTTGTTCATGGGGATATTTTAGCACTCATTTTACGGGTCTTCTGTGCAAAATCCGATGCAGACGCCAAAAACGTCCAGGTTCAATTACGATACTGGAGAAGGGGTATGGGAATTGATAATGCGGGTATATCAGAAAGTTTTGGAGATTTATTCTTATACACCCAAGTATATCAGCTTGTGCCGATTGCTGTATGAATATTCCTTCAAATGCTGTTTTAAAACGTTCCTTGTGTACGTCATCCGCGGAAACAGATGGAGAAAATGAAATAGGAAGTCGAGTTCTTGTCCAAATTTCGTTTCAGCCAACCGTTTATCTGATCCGGATGTAAATCATTTCGAATCCATCCCAGATTCAAAATCAGTCATCTCAGTATCGATTCTTTGAGGAATGAAAAATGAGGTTGCATCTTGAAATAAGTGACGCTTTGCACACGGGTAAGAAATAGCAAAAAATTCAGTCACTTGAATGCATTTAAAGCATTTCAAGATACTCTAACTTTTGATTAACTTCACAGTTGTTACTCTGGATGTAGTGCATCAGTGACACTCCTTTTTTTTTTTTTCTTGCAAGAGACCTCCGCTCGGGAAAGAATAAAATCAGCCGTCAGCTGGTTAATCACGATGGAAATAGCGGGGAAGATTCCATGGGAGGCAGAACGCATTTTCTCACTTTAGATTAAATTAATAAATCATTGGCCCCGGCCCCGGGAACCCGGATTCCCACAATTTTTCGAGCAACGTGTTTCGCGAGCCCAGACCCTCAGGCGACCGCAGCCCCCGCGTCGCACGAACCGTGATTTGCTTAGAAATGACCCACACAAGTACCGCGGAACCTGGCACCCCCTTCGGTTCGTCTTTTCATTAAAAACGCATTTTTTCGTGAGGAAAAACGCTATTTGCGTCAGCAGTACTGGATGCATTCCGGATTTTCGGAAATGCTACCATTTCAAGAGGCACCTTCCTTTCACACGCGGATTTATCGGGTACTTTCGAGCTCAGGTATGGGACGAAATCTTATGCAAGACGTCGGGTTGTCTTTGGTATCATCAGGGAGATTTTTGGGCGACTGGAAATCGTAAATCCATGAGCAACACCGGGAATCCATTAGAATTTAAAATGTTCCCCGAGTGTGTAAGAAGGGCTTACTTCCGCAACAAATTCCACTACAGTACTTGATTCCTGCGAAAACTGAGAGATTAACTTTCGGAATCCTCTTTTAAAAATTCCTCTCCCTCTAAATTTGGATGATTTAAAAAAAATGAATACTTCGTGGCGGTTGTTCCTTGAAATTCTCGATCTTCGAATAGGCAAGTATCTTTGCTGTATCTGTGATTATTTTAAACACTCTCTACAAATCGAAACTTCCAATACATTCGAAAATGTAGAGGACATGTTCTATAATCAGATATTTTTTCCCTTGGCTCCGAATTTGTTCGCCTGAAAATTACTTTGGCTATTAGTTTCACATCGCAGGATGTTCGAATGCACATTAATCACGCAGTTCCTTTTTTCTCTGCGAGGTTCACTTTGTCGGATGCCGAAGGAAAACTTCGATTTTCCTCGAGGAAATTTGAATTTACAGGAACCGTAAATCCATGGTTCCAACGGCAGTGTTCAAGAAGAAATGCAAAACAATATACGGCAAATAAAAATGTATTCTCTCTTTGCTGAATTCTGCAGATTGGAAATGAATTAATATTGTGATGATCGTATGCTCTTTTGAAAGAAGAAAATCTTCAAACGGCGGTCGGAACTTTTGGTTCTAAATGTCTCGCTAGCTTTCATGCGATCTCAAGTGCATACTTGGAGAAAATTGAGATTAAAACCACGCGAATTCACACGGGAAAATTGGCAAACCTTTGCCGAATCCGAGAAGTTATTCCTTGAAATATTGGGAAAGCTTGTGCTTCCGATTAAGGAATTCTTTGTCAGATATCTGATCTAATTATGAATGAAAAACTTCGGATTCTGGCTGAAAGGTCTTTCGTCAATCATGAAAGAAGATCGTTCCTTTCGTGAATGGATTCATACCATTTTGTATAACGAATTTTTGGCCCTGATTCTTTACATGGGTCATAGGGATAATTTGATTCTTGATAGAAAAAAATCCATTTGGTTCAGCACCAAGAATCCATTGAAACGCAAATCTCTCTGTAGAGAAATTTTAGTGTTCAAGAAAATTCTCATCGTGCCAAATTCCTTGAAAATTCTCCATTTGAGCATGCCTACCTTTCTTTCGAATAAACAGCATGATTTTAGAAATAACGTCCCTCTATACAAACTGGTGTGAATGAATAAATTAATTTGTACGGAAGTATTTCTCATGCGCTTCCTTTGTTAATTGCAGTTTTGAAAGACAGAGAGAAAATGAAAGATAATGTAAATATGAGAGAAGAATATTTGAAGAAATTCCTCGTAATTTCATCGCGGAGAGATACTTGGAAATTATGACATATTGAATTTTCTGCTGTAGAGCCACTTCACAGTATTTCTCACAAATTTCCTACAAAACGTCTGCCTGAAATGGAATTGAAAACCATGAGTCTCAGTGTAACGAATTTTTTGTATCAGGTCTCTGTGAGTTCGTTGCTACGAGATTTTACTGCAGTATATAGATAAATGTGCAAACTTTTGAAAGCCTCGTTTGATTTGCAGCGATCCTCAACGGGAACGTGGGCGTCTTCAACAACCTGAGCCTTTGCCATTTGCGCACCATCAATTGGACGGAGATCCTGGACGGGAAGGACGCCCGTCCCCTGTACCAGTACAACGCGACGATGTCGGAGCGTCGATGCGAGTGCGACGAGTCCTGCGACGGCCGGTGCTGGGGACCCGGGCCGGATAATTGCCAAAAATTCTCCAAGATTAATTGCTCTCCGCAGTGCGAGCAGGGCCGCTGTTTCGGACCCGAACCCAGACAATGCTGCAACTTGTTCTGCGCCGGCGGCTGCACGGGCCCAAAGCAAAGCGAATGTCTGGTGAGTTCATTTCCTTTTTTCCGGCTCTTTGTTCCGGAGCCGCCGCTTGTGGTGCGTGGAAATCGAGGCGTCTGCGCTTCATTGCGCATTCGTCTTCCCCTCGGGCCAGGAAAAGTTGAGCGTGTCGCAAAACAGCGCGAGCCAGAACGGCGCGTGTCCAACGAAGAAAGAAAGAAGAGCCAGTAAAAATCCGCGAGTATAAAGTAGCTAATCCTTCACTCATTTGAAAAACCTCAACAATTTAGGTGCCCACTTTAAACAAGGGGTGCCCTTTAAATTTTTTGAATAACGTACATTCAAGAAAGTGGTCTTAAAATGCTGCGATAATTTATGCTCGAGTATATTGCCAGATTTTGGAGAAAAAGAGCGCGTTTTTCTCAAGTGACTACGGTATTGACAACAGCGCAACCCGGTCGTTACATTTAAAGATGCCGAAATATTGGTCGAATGAGTGAAAATGAGGTGACATTCATACCTGATAAATATGTTTTGGGTCGCTTGAATCATCGTTAATGGACGAATCATCCGTTACAAATAAAGCTTCAAGGACAGTGGAAATGACCATGATGCATTTTTAAAATTTGAATTGGTCAAATAAATTTTGGCACATTGATTATCTGGGATAATCGATCCCATGCAGCAGTTTTTCTTCGAATTTTCGTCGAGTTCAAATTAACGCTTTCAAAAATTGCGCATATCCGCACAAAATTTGCGGACTGAAGGAAAAATTAGTTTCTGAATGAGGGAATTGTTGCAACTGAGAAACTTGAACTTTTCAAAAAACTGCTTCCCACTCTCTGAATCTTACTTTTATTATAAACCATGATCCAGATTTCCCTTTTAAGCATTATTTCTCTACCAATATTCCAAATTTATTCAGAATCACAGTGTTTGAGCTAGTTATTTCAGCTAGCTACTGGAGATTCACATCAGCCAAGCATACGAATTTCGAGATGATGACCAGAGAGGTTGGTCAATAATTTTGAATCAATTACGCTTTTTCTGCAAGCAGAGGAAAGCTAATGGTGTCAAATGAATCTTCCTTAAACGACTGTATTGCAGTATTAAAATATCGTGGTGTCATCAAGCGAGCGAAGCTTGCCGCACAAGAAAAATCAATTCGCTGACCATAATTTTGGTCACCTTGATTGATTATGCTGATGGTCAAGAGATCAACTATTACTGTATCTCAAATGCGTATCGGCATCATGAAGGTTGCAGTTGAGCAACTGTCGTCAAACAATTCGTCTTGAAGCTTTTGATGGGCGGCGAACAGTTTTCGTAATAGTTTCCTGAGGTCTTGATTGAAGTACCGGGTCATTATACTGAACCGGTTAACCTCGGTCAAAGTTGTGGAACAACCAGAGGATTCTTCAAAAACCTCGTACGACAAATTATGGTGAAAAACTTCCTTTTTTCCAGCAGACTCCGTATACAAATATTCCATTGATCGCTGAATCACGCACAGAAATTCGTTTCGCTCGCATTTCCAGGATTTAATTTGCAGATTTTTGTTTCTGTGAATGAATGATTTCTTGATCTCAAATATGATGAAAAGTCGATAAATTATTTTGAACGTGAAATATTTTTTTCAGGAAAGTTGGGATGGCGTTTTTTCAATGATTAGTGAAAGTGAAGCGGTATAGTTTCTACAGGAATTTGTGAGCTAAAGCACGATTACTTTCTCGAACTTCTTGATAAAGAAAGGTTAAAATTTTTTCGAATATTCCGCTCGGAAGAAAATCGTTGAGTAGAACAGGGATGACGTCGTGTTTTTGACATAACAATCGAAGAATTGCTGCCAAATACTTTAGAAAATCATTCACTTTCCAGTCTCCAACATACGGTTTCACTGAGTAAATAATTATATTTCCTAAGCAGAAAAAGATTAAAATCGTTCCTCGGATCAGCTTCAGCCGCTGTCTGCGTCGGATTACTTCGAATTCAAAATTCTAAAATCACGATTGCTTTCTCGAACTGTAATTTCTCGATGAAGAAAGGTTGAATTACTATCAGAAAATCGCTCAGTAGAACAGTTTATGAAAATGTGTTCATGACATGACAGTCAAAGCATTCTTTTTCCGAATGCCTTCGTTCATTTTCCAATCTCCAACGTACGGGATGCAGTAATTATTTCCTGAGCAGAAAAAGATTAAAATCGCTCCTCGGATCAGCTTCATCCGCCGTCTCGGTTGGACTGCTTCGAATGCTGGTGAGGTAGACAAAAAAAAAGGTTCTTCTCATTGTTTTGAAGGCTAAGAGGAAGATGGGAGAAACTCTGTTGAATTATTATCCGACTGTATGCATGCTGCGTGACGGTCATTATAACGCCGACCGAGCTTCCGATCCGCTCGAACTGGCCCATGTGGAATTCATTCCCTCGCCCGAATAATTTCCGCTACCAAGACGCGGACCTCCCTGCCGTGTCACACCCGGAATCATTGATCTCCGAGACCCCGAGGATTGATTGTTGGGCCGTGATTTATCGGTGTCCTGCGGGCGCGGGTCGACGTTTAAATTTCCTGTTCCCGTGCACCCGATGAATCAATCCCAGTCACTTCTTACGCCGTGCCCAAGAAGGCGTGTAAAAAAAAAAAGAACTTCTGGTGCGAGATTCGCCCGTCTTCCGAGTCGACGACATCCGGAGTCTTTTGTCGCTCGGGGCGCATAATCGCCTTCTCCCTTGTTCCGCTGCTTGCAGGGACAAGCATTGTTCTGTAAGTCCTCGAATTTGTCTGGCGCGGCTTGTATTACCCGACTATTTTCTTCCTCTCGGTCGTTTTTACACGCATAATTCTACCGAGTCTCACCGCGATACGTACGTGCCGAGATTTCTGGAGGATCATTGCAGATTATAAACTTCGCCAAGCGGGATTGTCAGTATAGAACTTTGTCCCCCTTGCCTTTGTAAGGTGCTTGATGAGCTGAAAATAATCACGCTTACGAAAGCACGTTTTACCCTCCATCAACTAGCTTAGCGTTTCCCAGAGAGATATTAAAAGCCATTTAATTTTAGGCTCTCCTGATTTCTTGTGTCAAAAGCGCATTAGAAATGCTACATATTATAAGTACATGTGTTTAATGAGCTAGAAAATGATGTCGATGGATTTTCAGCAGGGACAATTTAGATTATTTTTCTTGCGTGTTTGATGAACTAAAAATACTCACGTTTACGAAAGCTAATCACAATTTCCTGCAATTCTTCTTTCTTTTCCCCAAACACAAATACTTGTCTCTCTAATTCGAAACCTCCTTGACTCGATTTTTCGAAGTCCATTGTGTCTGAAATAGAATAATTCTCCTTTGAAAATCGACAAAGGCTTTGGTTCAACGTGGAAACCCGCCTTTCTCGCCAATTCAGAGCGATACAAATTCAACTGGTCTTCGATCGATGGGATTGTGCATATTGGCTTAATTATGTTACGTGTTTCTCGAAGACGAAAGAGATGTACAACTCGGATTCTCCTCTATAAGGAGTAAATTAAAAAAAAACAAACAGAAAAACTAATCCTCTCATGACACAAAAAAGTGATCCATCATTTTCGTTCGTCCAACAATTCGCTTCTCATTCTCTGTCGTTTGAGCTTCAAATTCAGAGAAGACGCTTCACTGTTCAACATTTCCAAGATAATTCACAACGGCTCAAGTAACATAATTTTCCATGCAGCTCGTACGTACGTATACCGACTCTAACCGTTTCTTGCCCAAGGAACGGGTGGGGCGTATGATGAAAGGCTAGTTGGAATGCGTTTTGCGGGGATGAGAGAAATAAATATTCGTGGTTCTCTTCCAAGGTATCTCATGGAATGAGCCGCGTAATCATTTGGGTCCCTCCCATTGGGTTCTCGAGAAAGTTTTCCTTGGCTCTGGCAATCACGTTCCAAAAATCACATACAACGACTCACTTCACGGGCGAAACCTCGTGAATTAGTCCCAACTTCTATACAAAGTTGCGCCGAATTCAATTTTCCGAGTACTGTACAGTATTGGTTTATTTGTATCTTCAATTGATGTAAAATTGTGGAGTTTTTCTTTTCGACTTGTCTCGAATGGGGGAACCTCGTACCTGACCTGTTGAAATTGTATTCAATAGTAATCCTGGCATTTGCTCAATTTTTTGTTTGATGACGAGCATTTTGCCACTTTTCAGCGTTCGCAAGATTCACAAAATGTTCCCACATCCTCCTCCCCCACACACGCTTTATACCCATTCCGGCCCATCAAAAATAATACACTGCATGGGTATTTGCAGAAAATAAAGCGCAGTAAATAATATTGCAAAAAACTCAGCATTTTTTAGAACATTCAGCGCACAGGGAAATTATTGATCAAAAATTAAAACACAAGGTTTTCACCCAGTTCCAGGATATTACTTCAGCTGATTAAGCAATTAGAGAGAAATCTTATGAAGTTGGCACTTTATCCTGGTCCTCTAAGATATATTTGGGAGAGTACCTTTTTATTGAATTCTGAGAACCCTAAGTCCTCTGATGTTCAATTCTCATGGGCGTAAGATGTGTTCTCGTACAAAATGATTTGCGCAACGGTTTTGCTGTTGCTCAAAATTGGCTTCATTCTTTCCAATTATAAGGTGCTGGGACTGCGTTTCATCGAATATCACATAGTTTGACGTCAGTTTCGCCGAAAGAGCAATGCTTGAGTTTCCAGGGGAATTGCAATAAATGTGTTGAAATATTTTGAATACATTTTCTCTGGTTTGGATCGATCGCTGCTTGAAGTGGCCTCAATCAAGCACTGTGATGTGATAACAGTTCTACGGGAGCCTGAATTCAATCCACTCTATGATTGATTTGCGAGGCGTTTTTGAGTGCCCCTCATCTTTTGTGCAAGATTCTTCGCTCTGCAGGGAGGATGTAATCAAATTCAGAAGACTATGCGAAACTGGCGGCTTCTTTTACATCTTTTCTCGACAGCATCGTTTCTGTAAATTATCATAACCTTAGAAAAAATCCGCCCGTTAAATTCGAAGTCCCATCTGCTCCTCGCGTGGAAGGATGGACGATGCAATTTTTCTGCATGAGATGAGCTACCGCAATTGCGGGAATATACAGTAAACCACATTTTGGTCCGGAAAATCATCGCGTTGAAAATTATAATGAAATTACTCCCTTTCAAAATAGTTCGTGGTGATGCAAAAATGAGAATCCGTTCCGTGATTTTAGCTGACAGAACCTCTATCCGCTCTTGGGGATGACTTTGCACCATATGGTAAGGACTTAATGCAGAAAGCAGACGAATTTAAGAGCAAGAATATGCAAGAAAACCATCTGGCACAACTTTCCTTCAAGTGAAGCGGTAATTACTGCATTTCTCTCAAGGTTGATTCTCCTAGAAAGGGATACACATTTTTTTTTCGTTTCATTCGGGATTTTTTGTGTTTGCGATCGCTAGTTAGAAAATGGTGCATCGTGTTGATAAACCATACTTGTACGTCTTCTAAGCAATTGCAAAGAAAATTGATGCGCGTCTTGAATTCAATGCCTTTTTACAGTCCGAGATGCCGGAAATTATGACATTATTTCAGATTTTTTAAAAAATATGATACTGTTGTACTTGTGCCCTTTGGGTTCAACATCCGTGACATTTCGTCCATTGGGAAACTGAGATTTCTCTCGTCGGCGAGCAAGAAGAATGCAGCTTCATTCTTTTTGCATTGTGAAAAAAAAGACATTTGTTGAACAGAAACGATTAATTTTTCCTCAGGCCTGCCGTAATTTCTATGACGACGGAGAATGCAAGGAAGAATGTCCGCCGATGCAGCGTTATAACCCGACGACGTATTCCTGGGAACCCAATCCGGAAGGGAAGTACGCTTATGGTGCCACTTGTGTCAAAAAATGCCCAAAGCACCTCTTCAAGGACAACGGTGCCTGTGTTCGATCATGTCCCGCAAACAAAATGGTGAGTTTCAAGAAATTTTGAGCCTCATTTTAATCCAACAAAGCTGGATTTGCGAACGATCTTCTCGTTCTTCCGAAATCAACCCAACTTCGGATTTTTTATATTCGAAACATTTAAAAATTACAGTAGGGCCCCGAGATGCGATGTAATGGGTGTCCCTAAGTCAGAACCTCCGGGTGTCGGATCACGTTTTCCCGTGGACTTCAATGGGGACATATTTAATTGGTTCGCCGGTTCATCAAAAATAAAAAATAAAGGCCCAACAATTGAATAACTGTTTGCTCAGCTTCAAGATGCAGAAAATAACTTGGCGAAGAAAGCCGCACAGAAGCTGATCTTTTGTCATCAGAAGGAACTCAAGAAGCAAAGAACAAGAACAAGAACAAGTATAGCTATGCTCTGCACACATGGACAAATTCTGAAAAATGAAGCATAAAATTAGCTCGAAACCGATTATGAAGTGGAGTAGTTTTATAATGAAATTTATTTTCGATGCTTTTTATATGAGCAGCTCAATTTTTTCGAGGGATATCAAAATTTAGAAAAATGAAATGCTTCCACTTCTCGAGAAATCTTGGGAAAATGTTCATATTTTGAGACATTGTCCGGGTGTCGGGGATAAATTTTCTAGTTTCAGGTGTCCCTAAGTCGAATCGTACGTATTTCGGGTCACACTGTACTGCGTGATAATTGATTCCAAGGGAAGTACAATTCCTCCGAGGTTTTTTTTTTTTTTTCGTGAGGTTCAGAGTTATCTTCCACAAAGAACATATTTTTCCTCATTCCAAATACAGTGCTTTTTTTTAAAATACACTCTAAAAAAAAGCACGTTGTCGAGGAGACAGAAAACCTGTTCCCATATATAGTGAAAAAAGTATTTCTCTGACCTGTATTAGAAGCTCAGTTGAACTTCTACGGTTCTTCGCACATCCTCGCCAAAAGCTCCCCGCACATCAGACCTTCGCAAAGTCGCGCCTTGTCAATAATAAGACTCTCTGCAACGATTTGGCCGCCGTTCAAAATGACGGTCCCGCAATGCCCAATGACGTGTTCGCCAACGATTGCGAAACTCGTCAGCGCGAAGCTTCGAAAGGGTCGTCGGGACATCATTGCTTCAGCGACAACCAAGTGTTGAACCGAGCCTCCTCCTCAATCTGGTCCTACGATGAGGGCTGCTTTTTCTATAATCCTTTTTTTCTATAAACTGGTCCTTCGATGATGGCTGTTGGCGATTCTGCCGACCTCAGATACAATTAGCGGGTACTGCTTTGGCACCTACGGGCAAAGGAAACATCCCGCGCCCAACCTTGGATCGCGTTGATCTACTCATTCACGGAAATCACGGTACTTCGAGAATGGAAAAGATGTGTTCGTTCGATCTTCAAGTGATTTCACGATGGTTGGTGTATCGTATTCACTGGAGTATAACGCGCTCCTTTTTTCTATAAACTGGGGCAAAAAAATGAGGTGGGCGTCATACACGGGTATACAATTTCAAGCTACACATTTCTTACCTACTTTCAAAATGTTTTTTCACATTTCTCTATTTTAATGATATTACTTGCATGAAACAAAAAATCTTATTCGAATTCAATTTAGATTTTTATCCAACGAAGTTTCTCAACAAGGTATTTTGGCAACTGAAAACAAAGGTGCGAGTCTTATGCGGGATAAGATTTCCCCTAAATTTTAGCTAAACATTTTAGGTGCGTTTCTTATTTGAGAGCGCAAGGTGATCCAGTAAGTACGTTAAACTTTGCACAAATCCAGGAAACATTAAAAGTTAAGGCGTTTAAACCGCCTCCAACAAACTTTTTTTTTTAGAATAGTTTGAGGAATATGTGTTAGAGACTAAATAGTCTCCACAAAGAAAATATGAGAATGATGAATAAAACACAACATTCAGCCTGGGACTGGCTGGGAGCCTCTTTAAAGAGGCCCCAAAAGTATTGAGTGTTTAATAATGTCCTGAAGAATAATGCAACTCAAATAATTTTGGACCAAGATGAGCTCTTCACACTTCAAGAATTGGCAGTGGAATGGAATTCATTGTTACATGTTTTTGGAGACAGAAGAAAGAAGGAAAAGTGGTTTTCCTTGTAGGCAAAATATTGGCTGATTTTGTTGAAATCAAAGACCATGCTGTGCATCATCCTACAATTCCTTCAGGACTCGTTTTTTGGTGCTGGTGGCTTGGCTGATGCAAAGGACCAGTTTTCGGGATGCAGCTGGGAGTTATTATAATTAATATTTACAGGTGCCCGACTTGTTCCCCAAGAATATGCCTGAAACCACAGGGAAGGCAACATTCTCTCTTTGTTGCGATTTCATCAATTGAAAAAAAATACTTATCGTTCCCGCACAGAAAAATAAAGAAAAATAAACGCATTTTCAAAACTTCATAGCTGGAACACTTCTTAGTTTGGGTCCGAAAAATGTCGATTTCTAATGCATCTAATTTTTTCTCGAAGAATGTCAGACTTCATGATTTCACTTGTGTGGCTATGAATAGTTCGCGAATTTGGAAAGGAAAATGTAATACCCAAGAGAGAAAGTTACCCCTGCTTTCTTTCGATAGTCGATGAAATGCTTGCAACAGTTGTCCTAGTTACGTTCAAGTTACCTGCAAACAGCAACCAGGCAAAAAACTTTTCAGCGGAATTTTGCGCACTCTTTTGTTTTTCTTCCAATTCCAACCCGACCAAGCAACAAACGATTGCAGTTCTATCGTGATTCCGTTAACTGTGGTTTTTCGGACAGGAATCAGTTGTCCTAAGAGTTGAGTCCGAGAAAGTTGATACTGTACCACTGACCAGTTTGCCAAGTTGAGGCAATCGTCGCAGAGAAATGAAAGCCCGGGCGAATTGAAGCCGATAACAGACAGGAGGCAGTTGCAGAAAGAGAACCCATCATGTTTGCATGGGCTGCACTTACACCCGGCCGATCGGAAAGCGGATTGAACCCACAATCGACGCCCCACAGCGCCCAAGAGCTCGTTCCCCTGGGCTCCATCCTTCTTCATCACAGGCCATGCGCGAAGCCGACACACGAATTCGGAATATTTCTTATTTCATTTTATTTTCGGATCATCGCGGGCGTCTGTTATTCAAACCCGCCTACGCTGGCTCATTAATAATGCCGGAACTCAGCCGCGAATGTGAGCGAGTGGATTCCGAATATTTTTCCGTTTCTGGGACAACAGGCTCATCTGGGGAATCACTCGAGGCGGAGGTTTTCAATCGGGGCTCCGCGTCCTGCGTTCCCAAGGGCTCCGCGGGCGCTCCGAATTCTCCCCCCGAAGTGGGGCCCCGACATACACCTGGAGACTCTTGAAACCCAAAAAAGTTTCAAGATACTGACACTTCAAAAATTTCCAGAAGCATGGAACATTTTTATTTCTTCAATTTTTTATGTTTATCAAATAAATTCAGCTAAATATATTCAGGGAAATTCATAATAAATTGTATTCTACTTTGATTTTACTTCATAATCGAAAATGGGCTAATTTTGTGCTTTTTTGGGGGTTTTTCTCCATCATTTGTCTCCAGTAAAGCAAGACATGTGCTTGTTTTTGGCTTTGTGAGTTCTTTTAATACCACAAGGGCAGATTGCGTGTGGTCTTCTGCAGATTTATTTTCTGTAGCTTTAAGTCAAGAAAAAAATTTATCCAATTTTTGGGAAACTTCTTCCAAATTTTTCACAGACAGGGGGACAGAATGAATAGGTTCCCATTGAAGTACATGGGAAAACGTGATCCCACATGTGGATGTTCCAACACAGGTACAAGGTTCAAGAACCAATTACTTCCGAATCTCTTGGCCACGCTTTACACATTCAGAAAAAAAAACCTAATCGAGTGAGATTTTCGCATGGAAAGAGGTGTGATAAGCTTTATAGAAGCAGGCACATACAATCTCCAAGGTCTTTTATGCCCAAAATTGAAAGACAACGGCCCGAGAAATAATATCCTTAGTGCTTCACCGTAGAAAAAAAAAATTGAGACTCCTGAAATCGAAAAAGGTTGAGAACCTACGACTCTCAGGAAATACCGTTTACTCGAGGCCGTCATATGGATAGAAACCATCAGGTATCAGTTCGCTCCCTAGATTTCAGTGAAAATCGAATTTTAACGCTGGAAAAAATTAGCTTTGCTCAATCTTTTTCCTGCAGTCGTAAAAAAGATTGTTCCTTCCCTCCTCTGATCGAGATATGGGTGGAAATTGCGGGGGAAAAACCGACGTCTCTAACGGGTAATCGCTGAAATAAGTGGTCTGAGGTCGTGTTACTTGAAGTCACTTCGTTTTGGAACCCTTTTATGGCCGATCGCTTTTAATACACTCTTTCGACGAATCATATTCATTTTCAGTGCCTTTTAGCTGACGGAGTGAGGATTAAAAGAGGTTATTTTACAGTAAAAAGGGCGCCAATTTAACGGTACGTTTGGATCATAAACTTTTCACCTGTACCACTGACCAGTAGTCAGATCGAACGATAATTGCCTTTATAAGGACGAATCAACTTCAAAATAGGATGAGAATAAGTCTTGCTTTGAAACCCACAAATTTTTTCATGGGACTCTTCAACGGCTCCATATATCAGTACTGATGAATCCAGAAATGGCTTGTCTAAAAGAGCTAAAGACTCGCAAAAGCACGAAATTTTAATAGAATACAATTAAATTTAATTCAATAGAAAACACGGGTTTCAATATACAGTTCATATATAAAGCATGAAAATCAAGTCGGCAAACTACGTTTCAGTCTTGCATTTCTTTCATATATGCCAGCCAGACGTTTAGAAGCAATTCATGTCGAATTTTACCAACGTACAGTAACACAGTGACACTCCAATCATTTCTTGATGACGGTAAAACTCGTACACTTTCCAGGGGTGCCTAAAAAAATTAAAAAAAAATTGTCTACCAATAAACAAAATTCTGAAAGCTTCGTTTCAACCACTCCCACTTTATTCCCATGGATCTAACACTCCGAGTAGATTCGCTTATAGTACTTATCTGCAATAACATGAGTTTTTCACATGCAATGTTTTTCGTTCGGTTTCCATTTTCACACGCCTCGATTTTGAAAAACGTTAACCAGTTCTGCCAAAAACTACATCCAACCCCATTAAGACGCACCCCGATAAAGTGCCGCCTTCGGCAACCGGCCAAATTTAGTATTGAACAAATCTCCGCGCAATATTAATTACCCTAGATTGCACTAGGAAACATCGTTTAAACGCCGACTGCCATCCATCAGCATTAATGATAAGTGCTGTTTGGTATTCGTTTTTTTTCTTTTTCACAACCCCAACATTGGGGTAGAATTAAAATTTCTGTCGAGGATCTTGCATCTTTAAGAAAACAAGATGAAAATGTTTATTCCTTTGAATATTTTGATCAGATTTACCTTCTTTTAAAATTCAATTAAACTCGATAGAGTAAAATTCATTTTCTGAAAACGGCTTATCGCAGATATACTCTTTTGAAAAATTCGGAAGTTTCTAGAAAATATCAGAAAATAAATTTCTGCTATTTTCGGAGAAAAAATCGAGTAATTATAGTAGAATGATTTTAAATGAACGAATTACAATATCCTAAAAACCGCCAACCCCTTTAAACCGCCGAAATCTCCGTAGACACATCGTGGCGTATTTTCGGGGTTTGACTGCAGTTGCCGTCCTGAAGATTTCAAAATACACGCCGAAACCATGATTCGGATTCGAAGGAATTTTTCCCACTTCCGACGCGGGTCAACTCGCCGGAGTTCCGGGGCTTGACCTTAATTTTCCGCGTCTTGCGGAGATCATTTCCATTGTAATTGGCATCGCTCTTCGCGGTGTTTCTCGTGCCTCCGAACATCGCCCTGGAGAAGATAATAGCCCGGCGGATAAATATGGCTCCGGCTCTGGCATCAAATGCTTTTGATGGCGCGTTTTACGGCCTTCGTCGGGAGCACATTCCTCCGCCTGCTCGGAAAGTATCGATCGTTTATCTGACACGTTTTTAAAAATAAAAAAACGAAGTTTTTTTCTCGTGGAAGACCGACGATTTAAGTGCTGAAAATTATGCAGCGCTTCAGGAGAGATTTCATCCAAGGTGCTAATAAAATCGCACGCGTACTTTGTTCTGCCGAGCTAGAAGCCTTGCTGGAAATGGCTCTACAACGGATATTACGCGTAGGATGATGGCAGGGCTGGTCGTATTATTTGAAGCAAAGCAAAAAGGGGTCGATTACCCTGTCGGTTAACGGATCCCGGATTATCGAGAACGTGCCGTTTTTCATGACGGAAACTAAAAATATAATGTAATCGCGTCAAGGAACATTGTAAAGCTCTGTTTTTTTTTGTGGCGGAATGCCGTGGAATTTCTGAGATTAAACAGCGATAATCAGATTTTTTTTTTCATTCACCGATAATAATTGACAGGCGTTGCTGCTCTTCTTGGAAATGGCTTGTGGCAGATTTGACGGCACTTGTATGGCACCAACAAACCTGAACGAACTTATTTTATGTTTCTGACCCTCGCCCCTCCATATTGAAGCCGGAGTGTCCTTCTGGGTGCCGTATTCATGTTTCGGTTAAAATATCACCTGCCCTAAAAGTTATGCTCTAACATTTCAAGATGATGATGTCTCTTTTAACTGTAGCAATGGCTGCAATGCAGGGAAATTTGTGTATTTTTTTAGCAGTAATCGGCTAACAAGGACAATTCAAGATTATTGAATTAGCAATGAGATGCATACTACGAAGAATTGGTTTTTAATTTTTGAGACAACGGAATTTGACGTTACTGGAGATACGTGCACATTTTTAAAGTCATCAATCCTTCAGCCTATCCAGCTTGAAAAAGTGGTCAGGAAGTGTGTGAAGTGTACGTGTCTCTGCATGCATAATACTGAAGGTCATGCTAGAGCAGATGAGTAAAAGCATTCCATTCACAATATTCAAAAAAATTCAAGTCAAAAGAAATTTTGAATTTTGGGGCAGGTTTCTAACAATTCAAGCACTTCCTAAAGACAAATTTGGATCTCTGCAACAAAATGCAGGGGACCAGAAAAAAGTTTCAGAAATAACTTGTTTGCAGAGACTGTCAAAATCTGTAGCAATGGTAGAGATCCCTATGGGACAAAAAAATTCCTTATGCAGAGAAATTGATTGCAAAACATTGTTGTAGAGAGAGTGGAAGTCATCCCAACTTCTAATTCCCTTGAAAAAATATACAGCCAGCTCAAATGTAACTTTCAAATTTAAGAGATCGGCGCGAAAAATGGCATGCGCATAATTGTCGGGAACAAATTTTTAAATCACAGGTCTTAAAAATTGCAAGCTTTCCTTCCCACTTCCAATTTTTTCGAGATATCTCCTTCAAATATATCTGATCATTTGCATGAAAAAAATACAGGTCGATTGTCTCTACAATGGTCTGGCCTACAATTATTTTCTCGGTATAATTATATTTTTTATCCCATAGGGGTTCTCTCCCCATGTTATCAGGGTTCTCTACAAGAAAATTCTCTCTAAAACGACTTTTCTGGTCCTTGCTTGAATTCCGTTGTAGAGAGAGCGAGAGTCAACCAGCATTCACATTGAATTTTTTTTTAAAGAGGTCTTAAATTACGATTTTTACGCAGCATAGTTTTTCAAACAGGAATTTTGGTGACTTAAAACAAAGGTGCACCTTTTTATGCTGGGTTTTAATTTTTTCCGAAATGTAGCTAAAAACCTAAGGTGCGCATTGTCTCACTCGAGGGTGCGTGGTACTCCAGTAAAGTATACTGCATACTCGGGAGACAGCTAACGATGCCAGCCAATAACCCGGGTCCAGTTGAATGAAAGTGCGGCATAACCGCAGCTGAAGTATGTAGAATGTTTTCGGGACGTCGACGAAGCGAATGATGCCGGGCTCAAATCGGCGTGATGCATTCCCCGGGAAAAGTGAACTGAAGCCGCAGTACGGTTGACTGGCACGCTAATGCGCGTGAGAGGGATTAGTCTGGAGGGAATTTAGACGGAACGGTTTGTGTTGGAGGTGACGTCCGAAAAGGAATGAGGAGCGTTCGGGTGTCGTAAATGCCAACGAGAGTGTTGTCCGGGTCCTCGCCGCGACGTGCCGCGCATGTTTCTGCCGGCCCGCCGTAATTTACATGAGAATTCGTTGTCCCGCGCGGGTTCGAACCCACCTGAGGCCGGGTCGCCCGCGGTCTAACCCCCCCACTCCCCCAATTTTCTTTGAACGTTTTGTGGCATTCGGACACGACGTTTGCCCGCTCTTGCCCGAGGGCAGGATTCAATTTTAGGCTATCAGCTCTGCTTCGGGAGAGAAGGAATAAAATCGGAGATATAAAAAGAAGGAAAACTGGAGTCGCAGCGTGATCCCCCGCCGAGGAAGGGAACGAACCGGCCCATCAGCAGTTCTGCGTTTTATTGCTTTTTCTCCGGGTTTGACACCTAAACGTCCATCTCTATACAGGTGGACTCTCTCCTACGAAATTAATAGGAGCAGAAAAACATCTTCATAGAGAGAATTTTGTTGTACGTGAAATCTGTTCTGTTGAAAAGATAATACATTCATCAGACTCCCTTTATATCGATTTTCTCTATACAGTATAATGAATTATTTTTTGGTCCCTTAATGTTCTCTCTCCATGTTATAGGCGTTCTCTCCAACGAAGTTCAAGGAACCAGGAAAAATCTTTGTAGAGAGAATTTCGTTGCAGAGAATGCCTATAAGATGTGTAGAGAACATTAAGGGACCGAAAAATAATTCATTATACTGTATAGAGAAAATCGATATAAAGGGAGTCTGATGCATGTATTATCTTTTCAACAGAACAGATTTCACCTACAACAAAGTTCTCTCTACAAAGATGTTTTTCTGGTCGTTGCATTTTCGTTGCAGAGAGCGTCTATAACATGAGTACCCATGTTAAAGGCGTTCTCTCCAACGAAATTCAAGGAACCTGGAAAAATCTTTGTAGAGAGAATTGCAAAGAAATTCTCTCTACAAAGGTTTTTCCTGGTTCCTTGAATTTTGTTGGAGAGAACTCGTATAACAGAGGTAGAGAACCTTACGGGACCAATGAATAATTCATTATTTAGAGACAATCTTCACACAGAGTCTAGATGTATCCTATTTTTTCTCGTGTTCTCAAGCTATAACCTTACCGATTTAAAAGACTAACGTTTTCAACATGCCGCCCCCAAGTCAAATCTAAGATGATTTACAGTACAATAATTACCTTTATTTACTCGATAAAAATTCGAAATTTTCTAATAAATGTAATTTTCGGTTTTTTTAGACATTTGAGAACTCTCTGCCAAAACTCGAAGATGAATGTGGTCTTTCGTCGATATAATGATAATACTTTTTTGTGCGTGTGCTACTTGGATTTTTATGATGGAAGAAACAATTCCTGCCATTTAAAATAACGAAGAAAGGCTACCTTTTTTCAGTTGGAAATTTACTGGCAGTTACTCTGAAGGAGGATAATATTTCTTGATGTAGGAAGATATGTTGTAGGTGGAAATTTCACATATTTTATCAACTATTATCCTCTCATAAGTTTCATTCAATGCAATTTTACCCTCTCGAATGGCGTTGCAAAATTGTGTGCTGTCTAAAGTCGCACGCTGTTCAAAGTTGCTGAAATACTATACGTCCGGAAAGAATGAAAATTTTTATTTTTATATGATATAAGACTGCAACCATTTTTTTCGGCTTCGATTTTAGAAAATATAACAATACATTGGAACAGGATTATTATGAAAAACCCCCTTCGTATTGAAATAGGGCTGCACGCTTTGATAAAGAATCGCTCTGCGTTGAAGAAAAATAATGACTCATTTAAAATATAAAATCTGACGCCTGTCATTCTTCTTTCTCAGCCAACAGCGCTTTGAACGCATTTCCATCGGAGGCAGTACTGCGACGTAACTCGATCAACCTTTTATGGTAGTTCAAAGAATCAGGGCTCGTCGATAATGACTAATATCGGATTCTATTTTGTGTAGCAGGTTTTGCGTTCCGCCGATAACGAGCATTTACATTTGGCATCGTGTTTCACTGCAGCTGTTCGTTTTTATGCGTGTGATTATTCTTACTCTCGACGCTGTTTGGATGTGAGAGAAATACGAATAGTCTTTCTACCACGAAAGTTCTAAAAAGAAATTCTCAGGATGGAAATTATCAATACGGGAGAATCTCTTGATGGAAAGCATCATGAAGAGTTGAAAGGAAAAAAATCTTGAAAGAAAAATCCATCGTGTTCAGGGAGTTAAGCTGGGGTCCGAAATATAATATGCAAGCAAGACGGATTCGTTATACTCAGATTTTCCTGTGCAACGGCAAATTTCGTTATAGAATAGCTGTACTGCGAGTTCTCCCTTTGGCGTTCAGCTGTTTAAGGAGCAGAAAATTTTTTTTCTAGGGAGTATACTTGTATCATCTTTTTCATTCGCACGCGAAAATCCCTTGAAAAAATTTCATTAGAAGTGAACCCATAAAACTTTGGACTATCGGGGCTCGACTTCATCTTCAACGGAGAAGCTCTTCGTGTTGTATAGAAATGAACGCTGTGTTTTTATGCGGCATGAACGAAGCATGTCTCACCCCTTCTCCTGTAATCGCCAACAGGTACTTCCCGAATTTATGCTTGCATTGTTTTTTTTTAAAGCCGAGCGTGTAATGCAGCAGCTGAACAATACCCGCTTGAACAGTTCAACAATTTTTGCGGGAAATGTAGTTGGCCAGGTTGATGCGTTTCAGTATTTTCCCTGTCAGCTGCAATATTGCCTACGCGTACGATCTCGACCGAGATTTCCAGTTTTATCCGTTTTATCCCGAAAATCGGGGTTTGTGTAGTCAGACTGTGTTTTATTTCATTTTCTTCGGTTTCGCTTGGCTTGTATGAACATATGGTGAAGCCTTGCTGGAAAGGTACGCGAAGCAGTACTGAAATTTTCCCTCGAGTGACCATATGGCATCTGAACTCTTTTTTTTCGCGTTTCCGTTGACGTTTTAACGACACCGACGCGGTGAGAGAAAAAGGCGATCCGGGATTGTTCCCATGCAACCCAGGCAGAAAAATCGGTGGCACCGCCCGGGATTATTTTTCATGCACCGACAATAGATTTCAATTCGTGCCGAGCAAGAGAGAAAAAAAAAAACCTGAGATAGATTGCATCCGCTTGAAGACGGCGAAATGTTGGCCAGCTTTTTCTGGCCTCGAAGAACACTTTCAAAGCATTCATCGCCGATGATCTGGAAACGGATTGCGAACCCCGCGAATGTCCTCATGGCTGCTTGGCAAAAAGGCTGGGTTCGACTTTCCTGGCAGTTGGCCCTTTTATTCAGCGGCCACAACAGTGTGGTTTTTGTAATAAGTTCTTCGTCGTTTCCCGCATCGTCCGTCCTTGGTTATAGCAATGGAAAACGTGCCATTCGATGTAATTAACCACGAGAGGAGTGTTACTCACGTTCCTCTGAAGTGATCAGAAGTTAATGGAGGATAGATCATGACTGACAACGCTTTTCAGGGTGAAAGTTGCAATCTTTTGCTCGGTTTCTTGCAAAATTGTGCCTTTTATTCTTTGTCTAGCGATTGTTTCTCGTGGAAGGCTGACAGACAAATGTGTCTCTGTTTTAAAAAAAATATATCACTTCACGCTTTCTGAAAAACAAACTCGAGTGTGTTACGCTTTTCTTCAAAAAGTACGGATCTGTAAAAATGGCTTAGATGCATTATAAGCTTTTTCCTCGTCGACTCGTTCATCATGATTTGAACATTTCCATTGATCACCTTTGTTATGCAATCGAATCTTTTCAAGTCGAACTTCAAGAGACCAACACAAAATTTCGAGTTAGGGAAGCAAGCATTTTTGTAGGAGGAAAGTAAATTATTTTACAGGAAATTTTAGTTGACGATATTCTGGTTCTTAAATTGCACTTCAAATGATTTGACAGGGTGATGAATTTGAACTCGAGGGTTTATTTGCCAAATATTTCATTCACTTCCTTTCAAAACGCATCAATTTATATTTGTATTTCTTTTCTCTTCTCTGTGTCAATAAAATAGTAGCCAAAAGGCCGCCAGAGAATTCGAGTAGGAAGGTTTTAATGCATGGTTTAAATGAAATTAAGGCAGGGGTTTGAAACAATAAATCGAAATACGGAGGCATTCGACTTACTCAGCACTGAATGCATTAAAAGTGCGTCGAAATTTATTTTTAGAAGATAAATGTTCTTGTGATTTTTGTTCTTTTCCAGATGGAAGATGACGAGTGTGTTCCGTGCGACGGAGTGTGTCCACGTCAGTGCAAAGCCGATGATGAGGTGATCCACTCGGGGAATGTGGGCGCATTTGAGGGTTGCGAGATGATCGAGGGTTCCATCAAGATCATGGACCATTCTTTCACGGGGTTCCGACCACTGGGTAAGGAAGGGTCCACGTTTCTCGGCGAACCACATCCGCCGATGCACCCGGACCGACTCGAAGTTTTCTCGTCTCTCCGTCGCGTCACCGGTTTCATCAGCATCCAAGCGAATCATCCTGCTTTCAAGAACTTGTCCTACTTCAGGTAAGCATCGAGCACCTTTTCCCTGCAAAGCATTTTTGCTGTTGGTCAGAACTTTTCAGAGGGTTTTCAATGAAATCATATAGCCTTTTCTTTCGAAGAAAAAAAAAATCTTGCGCAATTCAAGCCGCCACAGCATGACTTTCTTCGCGAGCTAAAGCGTGCATAGAAAGTTAATGAGCTGTGAAAAGCTCGTCATCCATGTTAAGGATAGAATTCTTACGTTCTTCTTCCCTCGTACGAACTGTTTCATTGCGGGTAGATGTCACTGGTAGTTCCAATGCAATTTCAATTTACTGCGAAATATACTTCGAAGACTTCTATGAAAGGAGCGTGACCTACATTTTCATTATATTGCAGTGTCTTGTTATGACAACATCAGGAAACATGTATAACTGAAACTAACTTAGCCTTGCACCAAACATAATTCCGAAAGTTGAAAGATTCGATTCTGAATTTTATCGCACGTAAATCAGCGTTCCAAAGTTTTTTTTTTATTTATATGAAATAATAATGTCTGCTTTTGCGTATTTTCAAAGTGCAAAATATAAGCCTATATAAACTGTTGCTGGCATTATTATACTGTATTTCATGATCACTTTCGATGGACTTCCGCTTGATTTCACTCGGAATTCAAGTAACCATTCAAGTAAGCCTTTTTCCGTTGCTGTTGGGGAACAAGTCGGGCACCTGTAAATTATAATAACTCCCCGCTGCATCTCAAAAACTGGTCCTTTGCATCAGCCAAGCCACCAGCACCAAAAAACGAGTCCTGAAGGAATTGTAGGACGGCGATTCCAACATAATCAGCCAATCAGAGGCCAATATTTTGCCCACAAGGAAAACCACTTATGTGAAGAGCTCATCTTAAGATATCTGAATTTGTTATTGTGTTGTTTGAAATGTGTGTGCAAGGTCCAAATTTAGTTGAGTTGCATTTATTATTTGGGACATTATTAAACACTCAATACTTTTGGGGCCTCTTTAAAGAGGCTCCCAGCCAGTCCCAGGCTGAATGTTGTGTTTTATTCATCTTTCTCATATTTTCTTTGTGGAGACTTTTTAGTCTCTAACAGTTGCACAGCAACTTGAGGACACGCTGTTCCGCGATTAGATCAAGGAACTTGAATTTTCTTGCCATTGAAACCACCTATAAGTTTTAGATCTTTCATCTTTTGGTAAAAATGATTGCCCAAAAAATTGTATTTAAAAGATCTGAGAAAGATGACGTGCAACACAGAAAAATAATTTGAAATTTGCAACGGTCTTGACAAATTTTTAGTACACTGTGAAATGAGTAGAAAACTCTCGCTGCATCGGGAAAGTTTTCACCTCTCCTTACCAAATGTAATGGAAAGTATTCCCAAACATCTGAAAAAAAATCCAAAATTCTTGAAAATTTCACGAGATGTGAGAAAGATGATATCCAATGCAGAAAAATAATTTCAAATTGTGCAACTGCCTTGAGAAACTTTTTAAAGACGCCGAGAAGCGCGCCGTTTTTTTGTTTTGTTTTTGTTTTTGGTAGAAAGAAGTGATGGAAGAGCTAAAGTTTTCGAATTCCAATTTATTCATTTTAATCTCCATTCTGGACAGGAACCTGGAGGAGATCAAAGGCGTCGATATGACAGAATTTTCGTCTGCTCTTTACATCATCAAAACTTCGTTGGAGTTCCTGGGTCTGCGATCCCTGAAGACCATAATGGAAGGAGCTGTTTCGATCCTGGAGAACGACAAGCTCTGCTTGGTGGATTCCGTGGATTGGTCACTCATCAAGCGGTCGTCGTACATGCCTCTGTTGATGAACAACTCGAGTCCGGAAAAGTGCCGTAAGTACCTCCGACTGTCGGTTTAATGGCTCTTTTACCGTGTCATTATCATTACCATGCCCGTGATTTAATGCGCTTCTTTTCGTAATGGGCGAAGGTCGGGCCGGGCTCGTGTGCCACAAGCAATGCAGCGACGAGGGTTGCTGGGGCCCTGGGCCTGATCAATGCGTTTCCTGTCGGAATTTCAAGTTCGAGCAGAGCTGCGTCGACGCCTGCAATCCGAGAGACGGGTAAGCATGATCACCTTTGGTTTTTTTTTTTGCATCTCTGTGCGCTAACAAGGGTTTTCAACGTTTATATTCGAACTTGAAAAAAAATTGCTGAGGACGATATAAAGCCCTCAAAACTTGCAAGTCTCTTCGCTTCGAAATTCAAAGATCTTTTTTATTAATCTCCGATGACGAAACTGTCTATGAAAGATTTCAGTGTGGACTATTGAAACTGTTTGATGGCACGATATTTGCAGGTCACTCGAATTATTTTTTTCAAGTCAGATATCCGCCGAAATTTTAATTTTTATTCTGGAAAATAATTCCGAATTAGGGTCGAACTGAAATTCTAACTTGCTTGATTTTTAATAAATAGCTTTGGTTGTGGTACCACCTAATGATGACCAAAAACAGCCCGTGGTGTTCATACAACCAACCGGCTGAAAATTCCACTTCCTGTAAGGGATTTTTTACGCACATTTTTTTTACGTGCATGAAAAAAGATGTTTCCA
The DNA here is from genome assembly GCA_905338405.1 of Notodromas monacha. Lineage (NCBI taxonomy): Eukaryota > Metazoa > Arthropoda > Ostracoda > Podocopida > Cyprididae > Notodromas > Notodromas monacha. The sequence goes on from CAJPEX010000370.1 coordinate 94,337, forward strand.
ACCACCAGCACCTTTCTATTTTTTTCATCATCAATTATACTTGTACCAGTCGTCGTGAAGCCCTAGTTGTTATGCAAGTATACTTCAGTGATTTGCAAGCAAATCTTCGCGTTTTCCCAGTAAACGATGCAGGTTTTATACCACTACTTTCGAAAAACATGTAGAGGATTTGATTTTTATTTTGGAAAGATTTTCTTTGCAAAAAATTCCGGAAGCTAGTATTTTGGAGAATTTTGATTTATGGCACCTTGCACATTTGTGCCTCAAATTCCTCAGAATTTACTTTTTAAAAATTCACATGCTATATTGAAGTATCCCTCGTCTCGGATTAAATAGCTTTTCGGTGATCAGCCCAGATATTGTAGGTTCCAACTTGGATGAATTTTCGCTTCATATTATGCTGATTAAACTTAAATTTTCTGTCACAAAGCCAGAGAGGATTCTATAATTCAAGAGGTGCTCGACATTGATCATTATTCCTTGAACTCCATCAGCTGGTAGGGAAAAACTTATCTCGACGGTATGGTGATTATTCGATCCGTCTGCTATATAAAATTGTTGATAATGTATCTCGTTTTTTTTTGGCCGTTGAGAAATTTATTTTGTGAAGTAACGGTTAAAAATCAAGAAAATTTTATCAGTGATAATTATTTCCTGCTTCTATCTTTCTTTTATCTTCTCTGTTATGTATGCGCCTCACTTACCTTGATTGGTATTCGAAACTTTACGGTTTTTTTAGGTGCAGATATTTGTAGTTAATGGTCCCGCTTTGGAACGGATAACTTTTAATGGTTCCTTGTGCGTCGTAGAGGAAGCTAAATGCGGCTTGGGTTCAGGATGCTGGGCATTCTTGGGTACCAGGGGGTGATCAGTTGATAATTTGCCGCCTGGTCGCTTCCGAAGATAACAAGGACTAATAAGCGGGTTCATTCGGGAAAAGTAACATTCGTAACGTGGATTCGGTGGACCGCGTTTCTGCGGGCTACCGATTAACCGAACTGACATTCTTCGCGTCTCTGCATACTAATGGCACAATTGATCGAAAAACAATCCTCGTGTTTTCCCGTTGCATCGCTTCAGCAACCTCGTGGATCGATGATTCAAGTTGGGCAAGACGAAATTACGAGGGAATTCCAGCCGCAAGTACCGTATTCCCATTGGAATATGATCTATTCGGAAAACGAACCCTAGAATACTTTTTCGGCTCGCCTCTGAATTTAAACCTCGTGAAAAGTTCTGGTTGATTTTTACATCAATAAAATTCATTTAGGATGTTGTGCCATATTCCAACGTTTCAACCAGCACTTTTTTATATCGAATCTGTTGCTATAGCTTTTTAGGATTTGAAAGAGGGGAAATATGCGATTCGATCATAGAAATTTGGATACAAATGTTCCAGTTCATCTGGTGAAGTCATCCTTCAAATCTGTTGGGTACAGGACCAAAGAAATCAATTTAAGAATAATAGAGCCTCCAGAGGACATTCACATTACATCTCATAATTGGTTTATGGGCCTTGAACTCGAATCAAGGATGCAGTATTTCATACTTATTTCTAAATGTCCTTGTAATATGCACCTCTTTTTTAATTTTACCTAGTTTTTATTTACTCAACCATCTGACGCACTTTTCCCTTTCGAAATTGGCACCAATCAGTGGGATGCGCATCACGCTCAAATTAAAACGAACGTGCCTGCAAATTTAAAAAAAATACTTGCGCGCATTATCCTTGGATCACGTAACATATCAATAATGAACTAGAATAAATCAAATTATTTTTGTATTTTAGTAAAAATTTATAATTAAAGCTGTTCTGATTCTTTAATTGTAAAACTTTTTTCACGGAAAAGGTGGGTGTGCGCGTCTCACCAATTGAATTGACCTAGAGTACTTCCATCTGTACTTCACTTAACAGAAAATAAAAAAAACAAGCAGGAAGCTTTCCGCTGTTCAAGTAAATCAAAAGTGATTGTCTAAAGATGTGAGTGAAGTTTGCAGAAGGCACAGGGTTTTAATACTTTGCTAGAACTCCTGGAAGTGAGTAAAGTCAGGTGCAAGACAGAGGCACTTGGCTTTTTTTCAAATAGTTTCAAACTGTTTTTGGACTTCCGCTTTCAAGAAGTGTTATTATGGTCATCGTTTTCAGACCATATTATCCGAATCCGGATTGTTGATCATGAAATTTGTGGTATGGTAAAATTCATGCTGGTGCCATCAGACCTCCGAAAGTTCCCATCATACAGATGAAGGTCTACAGATTCAACCCGGGAGACGCGCCGAATACTATTCTTCCGGCTTTTACGATTCACTGCCACGATTGATTCCTTTTTTTTTGTTTTTATATTTTATGTTCCTGAAGTTCAGGGAAATGTGTAATGAATCACGCATGCTCGACATAAAATGTTATGCCTTCCGTAAAATTCGAAGACAAACGTTCTCTCGAGTTCGCCCACGCATTCGGCTCGCTCAGGCATTTTATCCACGCGGGATCAAATTTATATCCCTGAAAACAAAATAAAAATAGTGTACCGAGTTTGCGTGTCGCTCCTCGACGGCGCCGAAAATGCGACCGACCCCGTCGTGATCCATCGAAGTATGAAATGTGGTCTCAGATCGTTGTGTCCACGCTTGGAATTGACATTTATGTTCGCCACGAGGAGTTTCGCGAAAGTTCTCGACACAAAGGAGCAAATCAATATTGCTCGTTGCGAAAGACTACCAACAAGTATTTAAGTATTTACAGTATAAGTTAGAGGAAGGACGGGGTGAGGAGACTCGTAGAGAAAATATTGAAAGTGCTGCAAAATATTGGTGCTCTCCGCTTATTCCTTGTTCCTCTGCACCTTTAAAATTGATCGCGAACTGTGATGAAATGTTGCTGATACGAGCAGAATTACGTCTTTTTTTCTCCGCAAAAAAAAAAACAATGAAAAAATTTGCAGATTATACATTGATGGAAATTGGTGCGTTTGAGTCGCATATCGAAAAGTTCGTTTACAGCACATCCTGAAAAACAGTTTTTGACGGTCTCAGCATAAAAGAATATTCCAAATTCGCCAAATCTGGTTCTATTCCCGAATGTGTGAAGTCAAAGCCGCGGTACGGTTCGCAGCTCCGAGAAAAATAAAATCAAGAAATGCACCCAGGTTTTGAATAAATGTTTACATCGTTCAGAAAATGTTCAGCTTAATGTCTTCGGACAGAAGGAAAGAAGAATGCCGCGGTGGTTGATTGCAACACTAGGGTAATGTTGAAGTGGCTACATTAGTTTAGACATAAATATAAGTATAAGACATGCTATGATGTCAGTCTCGTTATTTACGGCCGACTGCATCAACCCCGCTGCCAACATTGATGAACAGCTGCGCACTAAGCAGTCAATCAAACAGGGAAACCTTCCTTTTAAATTTTAACAAGAAGTATATCGGGTATCTCGCGCATTTTCTTGAGTAATTAGAGAAAAGATGTACCGTGTGTGGGGAATAGGAATATGTTACAGTGAAGGTCTGAAGAATCCACGGTACTCCTAATAGTTTTTATATTGTCTGCTTCCTATAAGCCGATGCATGGCATTTTTTGCGTGTGTCTTTCATATTGGACTGACTTCTATTTGTATTATGAAAAATTAGAAGAGATTGATATACTGTACTCTGTAGGATATTTATTCCGTTGAAATTTATTCGAACAGCCGGGTCAGATGCGCAGAAAAAAAACCCTCCCGCACGATGCTGATTAAAAATGTAATATTACATAGCATTTTTTCTTATTTTGATTGAATCACTTTCAAGGCGTGGACCTGCTTGTATACCATCTCTTGATTGATTTATGTTACTAAAGGATGCAGTATTTCATATTATTAACAAAATCTGCTTTTAATATGCACATCTTGCTCAATTTCCCCGAGTTATGCATTTATTCAATTATCCCACGTACTTCTTCTACTCGAAATTTGCACGAATCAGCGGAATGCTTGTTAAACTCACATTTTTAACTTTCCCAGCGAAAATTTCAAAAATATTTGCGCGCATTATTCTGGGATCACATTAAATATCAATAATGAAAAAGAAACGACCAGATTTCTAATTTTATTTCAAATAAATTTACAATAATTGCTGTTCCAATCGTTGAACTGTAAAAATGTTTCACTGAAAATTTACTTGTGCGCGTCGCACGAGGGGATACGCTTTCATTTAAGTTTGCAGCTTAAAAATGAAGATGCACGTCTTTTGCAAGGTCGCATGGTGCTCGAGTTGATGGGGTATTCGAGATTTTTTAAATTTATTTTGCTCTAGAGATCTTCCAATTTTTTTTATTGCTTTTTGCCGACGTGTAATACAGCATCTCAAGATAATATGCTCCCTACGTGTCCATTTATCATGGCAAAAATTCAACAAGGCTGCTTCTGTACCATGAAAATCTTGCGGGCCGCCAGCAGACAGGTGCCCGGGCACAGAAAGCCAAGCCTTGTCGATAAATGAGAATACTGAACCTGCACCATCCTCAACCCATCACTGATGGACCGTCCCGGGGACTTTCTTAGAACCCCTTTTTCCGCAAAGCTCTCTCGATGACAAGAAATCGACTCTCGTCGCAGGTTGTACGAGGCAGACGGGAAGGTATGCGCCAGGTGCCACTCGGAATGCAAGCAGATGTGCCGCGGCCCAGGCGCGGGCAACTGCACCGACTGTCTCCACGTCAAGGACGGGCCCTTCTGTGTCGCCCAGTGTCCAGGCACCAAATACCAGCAGGGTGGCGTTTGCAAGGACTGTCACGCCAATTGCGACGACGGCTGCGACGGGCCCGGCGCATTCATCGGGCCTCGCGGGTGCCATTCTTGCAAACGGGGAATCGCCGATTTCTACAACAACGTCACGGTATGTTGTAGAACAACAAAAAAAAGAACAATTTACCGTTTCTACTCCAGTGCTACGCGCACCTTTTTTTTTTCGAAATCAGGGAAAAAGCAGATGCGCTTCTTAACATTAGAAGGTAATTTAAAGTTTCAGCAGTGTGCTTGATTCCAAAAGGGGATTTTTGACCGATTTCTACGGACAATTCAAGAAATCTAAACGATTAAAAATTAAAATTCAATTTGACTACAATTAAAGTCAATGTGTGAATTCTGATTGATAAAAATATTTCAATTTTCAGTCTCTAAAATGGGAGAGGCATCTTACACAGGTATAAATCTGCATCCAAATTTTAGGTTGAAAAATTCCTTATGCGAGGGCACGTGGTACTCGAGTCAACAGGGTACAATTTCAAAACGGGGAAAAATGAAAACGCTGCCAAAATCCAGAGATTGATGCGGAAATGCTGTAGACTCAGAATATGCAGTACAATAATATATTAATGCTCTTAGAAGTACGGTACATGCAGACAAAATAGAGGATTATCGTAAAACTGCTTACAAAATACTTTCAACGGTTTGAAAATTGTCATTGCTTCTTGGCAAATACAATATTTCCAGAATGCTGTAATGCGGAAGAAAGTACATGGAATGGCAGGGTTCTACCAATGGAGAACGCTTTCTCTTTTAAAAGTTTGTGAAAATATTAAAAAAAAGTGGATAATGACGAAATAAGTTTCAAGTACTGCTTTTAATGTTCTGTGTGGGAATGGAATCAGTGTAGAGCACAATTTTTGGCCGTTTTACGACTGAAAACCGAGTTGCTTTGCGTCATTTATTACCTTGTGCTTGAAACCTTGAAGAACCTGACCAATTCCCACGCTGAGGAGCTGTTTACAACAAGGGTTGCTTGTTCATGATTCTTACTTTAAGAACTTTTATGCAAAAGTAGCGTTTTCGCAGAATAAATGAAATGCAATTTACTTCACACGCAAGCTGCATTTTGTATGCGGTTGTGTAATCGTGGATTCATGCAAATTCCGATACTTTTAAATTATTCTTTTAGATGAATTTAAAATCGTAACCTCAAAATCTTGTGTAGTCTTTCTGACTCCATAAACTAGCCCTTTAAACAGAAAAGCGTTCGATAAATGTCATAGAATGAACGCTGCACAACAATAGACGTTAATGATGTCCTGCGTTATAGGTTTACAATCATTGTACATGAAGAAAGCCAGAGAGAAATGCATTAAAACTTCGTACCGAATACAGTATTTTATTTTAACAACTGTCAGTGGAATAATTTTCCATCTGCAATTAATATTGTGCCAGAATACAATGCGTAAGACATTTGTTGAGTGGCCAAATTTTTTTTTTTGCTGAACCATAGCTCGATCCCAGAAAATTTTCCGATGTGCCGAAAAACATCAGCAGTCGTAATTGACAAAACCCGTCGTCCCCCTTTCCTTTTTTTTAATGTTTTTTTGCTTATTTTTTGCCAACGCAGGTCGTGAATTGTTTGCCGGAAGAAGCGCCGTGTCCCGCAGGCTACTTTTCAGAATACGTCGGAGAAAAGGAGGAGAACAAAGCGTTGAAACCCATGTCGGGGAAATACGTGTGCAGGAAGTGCCATGAACGGTGCAAACAGTGCACGGGTTACGGGTTCCACGTCAGCGTGTGTTCCGAGTGCACGTACGTGCGGAAAGGGGAACAGGTGAGTGACATGCGTGTTCCCGCGTCATATCCCGGAAGTCTGAGCCCTGTGACGGAAATGAAGTTCCGATCGCCGCTCCACGATCTCTGAGCTACTCGAGTCGATGGAATCCGATTAAAACAAGCATGAATAATGGCTCAATTATAACTGACCCATCCTTCTTCGCGTTAACTAGAAGCGGAGCGGGATGGAATTTCAATTCCGGGTGAATCGATCCGTCCATATATTGGAGCCGTCTGGAAATTTTTTTTTTTTAATTCTTGGTCATAGCCATAGTCGAGATTTTTCGAATTGAATATCACGAGACTTCGGCACCTGGACACCTGAAAAAAAAATCCAATGGCTTCATAAGCGATCCTTCTCCCTGACCGAGGTGAAATTAATGTAATCTTGTTCAAAACCATCTCTGCGATTCCCTGTATTCAGCATTTGGCAACTTCTAGAAAATCGCAGAATCATTATAAATTGAGTCTTTTTCTGGCAAAGAATTTACTCTTTTTTTCTCGAAGGACTCTTCATTAAAAATTTTAGTTGCGAGCATCCGGAATCGCGGAAAAATATTCGCACGGTAATTCTTAGAAAAGTTTTCGAAGACCGTTGTAGAATTTAGGAATGAAAGTTGTGCTATCCATGAAGTCCTCTTGATCAAGGGCTGGTTTAATTCTGCGTACAAAGTCTACGAACAACCAAGTCGAATGCTTCAAATCTCATAACTTCCCGGAATCAATAAGTGAAGGCATTTCGCCATTTCCTGTTTTGGAACCCAATGCCGCCCTTGACAGTGTTTTTTGAACCCTTGATTGCGTTTTGCAGTGCGAGGTGGAATGTCCACTCGATTTCTTCGAGGATAAGCCGCGGAAAGAATGCGTGCCGTGTCATTCCGAGTGCAGGATGTGCCATGGACCTCTGGCTTCCGATTGTTCCTCCTGTCTTCATTATCGCCTGTATCAGGTACGAATAACGGACACACGGGATTCTTCGTCGTTCGCTTTTTAAATTTCTCAGCTACCGAAAATTCCGCGAGAAATGGTCCGAATTGACTAGCTGTCAGGTGGCATTTTTCATAGCTTCTTCGGTTTGATTTCTTTTCTCCCTGGAGGAACTTGGGGAAAGAAAGATACTTTTTGATTCAAGAATTACACTTTCCAATGCCAAAACCGAGCAGGTCACCGTTACATTTTTTTAAACTGCCTTTAATTTTGTAAATTTGCTCAAGTACATCATGAGCTTCCGTTTGCTCTGGGATATGAAGTTGGATTTGAAAGCCGATAATTTCGTGGATGAGTCTCTGTTTTCATAAATTTATATGTTTTTCAAGCTGCCATGGGAATACCGTGAGACAATATTTTTCGTGTCAAATGATATTCCTGAAAAAAATTGACGTGGTATTCCTTTTTAGGATCCTGATTCCTTCGACTCTGCCAAGAATACCACGATGCCATATAATTGCACAGCCACGTGCCCGGAAGACTTCCCACACAAAGTTTTCCCGAAGGACTCCAGCGACGCTTATTGTGCCAGGGACATGAGCTTACTTGGGTGCGTTTCCGGATTTGAAGTACTTATTTTCATCGAGTGTCATTAATGTGACGTGGTCATGCGAGATGCCATAGCAATCTTGTGTGAAATTGGAATGCATAGCAATGCTGGGAAAATCCGGGAAACACAGTTTTTCATACCGAATTGTTTCAACCATTGAATTAAATACTGTACTTTAGCGTTAATGAAGATCAGAGTTCCGAGATTCTCTGTATTGATAGACTCGCTCCAAATTGATTTTCTTCACAGCATATTAATATGTTCATAACTTATTTTTTCTTCTGTCTTCGGCAGACCTTCTTTTGATATACAGTAATTCACAAAGAAATTCCTTTTATAGATGTGATATTTGGAAGTGAAAGCGGTTTTGTGTTTTCAACTGAGGGAAAAAACCCCTATTTTCAGTAGCTATAAAACCACAAAATTTCAAAAATGAGAACACTCAAATTTTGATTTGGACCTGAATTTGACTAATTTTCAGTTGTTTCCATTAGAATACATTTTTATGCTAAACTTGGTCCACAAGTTTCCATTAGAACCCGATATTGTGCACACACAAATTTCTAAAATAATAAAAAAATGTATTCCTGTCTATGACTCACGAACCCCTTTTTCTCATCTCAAATATGAGAAAAAGGGTATACGCGTGGTACTCGATTAAATATGGTGGGTATCTTTTTTCTATGAATTTCTAAATTGTTTTCTTCACTTGAAATATTTGCAGGCAAGCTAATATGCCCGCGATTCTCGGAGGCGTGATGGGTGTGTTGGCGCTGCTCTTCGTAGTCATGGTGTTCCAAATGTACAAGTGCTACAACAAGGCCAAGTTCAAGTCCGACGTCGTGAAGATGACCACTCAAATGCCCGGGGTTGAAGGAAACCTGGACGAGTTGGTGAAGCAGCCGACGATAGGCCCAAACCTGGCCCAACTCCGCACCGTGAAAGAAGCCGAGCTGCGCAAGGGAGACATGTTGGGTTACGGAGCCTTTGGGTCAGTCTACAAAGGCGTTTGGGTTCCGGAAGGGGAAAACGTGAAAATTCCAGTGGCCATTAAAGTTCTTCATGATGGAGCGGGTCATGACTCTGGGCGAGCTTTCCTTGACGAGGCAAAAATTATGGCCTCAGTCGAGCACCCGAATTTACTGCAGGTATGCAAGACTGTACACGCTTTATATCGGTACGGGGAAAGAAAATTATAAATTCATTTGCATATTTTACGGGATATTTATCGTACGTCAACACCCTTATCCAGCAAGTTTATCTGGATAGGCAAGCATATCGAAATTTATTTTTATCGAATGGCGCTTGGAACCTGTCCAGGATGACAGTGTTCTAAATTTTAAAGCTCGTATGAATCTTGATGGAATTCCGGTTTCATGTTTTATGAATGTGTATGTATTTTCAGCTCCTTGCCGTCTGCATGACATCACCAATGATGCTGGTAACGCAATTGATGCCTTTGGGGTGTTTGTTGACCTATGTGAGGGACAACATGGATAGGATTGGATCCAAGGCAATGTTGTCTTGGTGCACGCAAATCGCCAGAGGTGAGGAATCCCATGAAATATCGGTCCATCCTGTGATTTTAAAGCACTTTCACGTAATATTCTTGATGGAATTAATTTTTTCCCACGAATATGCATAGCTGCATTACAGGATAGGCATAAATTCAATTTGTTAATGCAATCGATAGAAATTCTGGTGGAAGTTCAATTTCAAGCGCGTGGTATCACCATATTTTTATTTAAGTCACGGGAATCTTTCAGGCACCACCATCACGAGCATGAGACCTTAAAAAACCAGGATGAGTTCAAGTACAGATAATTGATTCCAGCCTGAGTGATAAATTATTTTTTAGTGGACTGTGGATTACTTTTTTCACATACTGTATTCGGTAATTTATCGGAATGGGTTTAATTATTGAAAAAAAAAAAGAATCAAGAGCCAGTCCACAAAATAGCTGATCAAACTGAAGATCAAACCTTTCCTTCATAGCTGTAATAAATCCTGAGCGCTTTTTAATATTGAAGTATTGTATATACTTTACTACAACAGCATTATGAGGAAATCGAAAAATGAAACTTATTACAGGTACAGTATAGTAGATATATTTCTGCAGCAAATTGATAGATCTTTGACCGAAAAAACTCTTTGTATGGAAAATGTCTGTTTATGAAATCGCAGCACAGAGACTTCGCCTACGTAAGTTTTCGCTTAAACAAAATCTAAGCGTATGGATCTTTAAAACTTTCCAAAAATTGATCAAGGGAGGAAAAAATTCTGGGTTTATTCCCAGTTCCTCGGTCATATTGTGGTCCACTCGAATGGACACTGGCATCGTTTTGACACGGGTCTTGTCATTCGAGCTATTATCCGGAGACCCATGTACGGAGTTTGGTTATATGGCTAGGAGCTCGGTTATTCTGCTGTCACTTCTGACATTTATGACGCCACGGGTCTTCTCTCTTGTTTTTTTTCCCCCGATTCTTTCGTGGGAGCAGGAATGGCTTACTTGGAAGACAAACGATTGGTTCACCGGGACTTGGCAGCCAGGAACGTCCTTGTGCAGACACCGCAGCACATAAAAATCACGGATTTCGGGCTCGCCAAGTTGCTGGAAATTAACGAGGAGGCGTACAGAGCAGTGGGCGGGAAAATGCCCATCAAGTGGCTCGCCATGGAGTGCATCACCCAGCGCATATTCACGCACAAAAGCGACGTGTGGGCATTCGGTAATTATTTCATCACCCGGGTTTCGATAACTCGTTATTTACACGCTCGGTTTTTTTAATTAATTATTTATTTATATATATTTTTAGGTGTGACTGTTTGGGAAGTGTTGACGTACGGGATGAAGCCGTATGAGAATATCCCGGCGTGGGAAGTCGCGGAGTTCCTGCAGAAAGGTGAAAGACTCCAGCAGCCGCCAATTGCGTCCTTGGACGTCTACATGATCATGATCAAGTGCTGGATCTTGTGTCCTGACGACAGGCCTTCCTTCCGGGAGCTGGCTGACGAGTTTTCCAAAATGTCACGCGATCCCGGTCGTTACCTCGCCATCAAAGGTCCAGTGCTGCAAAATATTCAAATTCTGCATGTTTGACAATAATTAAATGCGAAACAATATTTGAAAGCCTCTTAGAGTTGGTTTTTCAAGTACCGTATATTACCTGTAGAGTATACTAAATTGCATGGGTAAAAACTCATCGTGATTACTCAACTACTGTATGAGCATTGAGAAAAACTGAGCGGCTTTGAAAATGGTTTTTCTGCTTTTTCGAAACAGATTTTTCCATTGGGAGTTTGCAAAATCGCGTGCATACTTTCATTCACTAAACTTCCATAAACTCATGAATGGTAGAAAAAATCTGAAGCCAAATACGGTAGAACGTTTCTGAACCACAAAAAATGTTTTACGAACATAATGCCCGATTCCAAATCATAGCAAGGATAGCCAGTGTTTAAGTGCATGAGCAAATAGCTTATTTTTTTTCAAATTTCTCTGCTTTTTATTGGTGATACTAACTGGTGATTAATCAAGCAACATATAATCTCATTGCTAATTTTGTCTGGGCGATACTTTCATCGTAGGTAGATGTCACTGTCACAATAACACTATACTTAACTGTATAATAAAGGTGGTATTGTCACAATAGAACAAAATTGTCTCAAAAACTATTTTTTCCGGTCCCCTGAATTTCATTGTAGAGAACCACTATAAAATGGGTACAGAACCCCATGAGACCACAAAAAAATCGTTATGCAGAGAAAATCGTTGTAGACAAGTTCATAGTAGAGAGAATACGACTAACTGTATATTCACTTTACATCATCCGTTTCTGGGTTTATTCTTAACAAGTTTGAGCATCGTGTTATCTTAGAAATATATTAACTTACAGAATACCCTTTTTGGAAGTTTCAGAAGAAACCATTTAGAAACGACAGGCCTTCCTTCCGGGAGCTGGCTGACGAGTTTTCCAAAATGTCACGCGATCCCGGTCGTTACCTCGCCATCAAAGGTCCAGTGCTGCAAAATATTCAAATTCTGCATGTTTGACAATAATTGAATGCGAAACAATATTTAAAATCCGCTTCCAGTTGGTTTTTACTAAATTGCATGGGTAAAAATTCATCGTGGTTACTCAACTACTGTATGAGCATTGAGAAAAACTGAGCGGCTTTGCAAATAACTGACCTGTGTTATGGAATGGTTTTTCTGCTTTTTCGAAGCAGATTTTTCCATTGGGAGTTTGCAAAATCACATGCATACTTTTATTCACTAAACTTCCATAAACTCATGAATGGTAGAAAAAATCTGAAGCCAAATACTGTAGAACGTTTCTGAACCACAAAAAAATGTTTTACGAACATAATGCCCGATTCCAAATCATAGCAAGGATTGCCAGTGTTTAAGTGCATGAGCAAATAGCTTATTTTTTTCAAATTTCTATGCTTTTTATTGGTGATACTAACTGGTGATTAATCAAGCAACATATAATCTCATTGATAATTTTGTCCGAGCGATACTTTCATCATAGGTAGATGTCACTGTCACAGTAACACTATACTTTACTGTATAATAAAGGTGGTATTGTCACAATAGAACGAAATTGTCTCAAAAACTATTTTTTCCGGTCCCCTGAATTCCATTGTAGAGAACCACTATAAAATGGGTACAGAACCCCATGAGACCACAAAGAAATCGTTATGCAGAGAAAATCGTTGTAGACAAGTTCATAGTAGAGAGAATACGACTAACTGTATATTCACTTTACATCATCCGTTTCTGGGTTTATTCTTAACAAGTTTGAGCATCGCTATGCAGAGAAGATCATGATGCAAAGATCGATTTCATTCCTCGCATGCTTTTTATTCAAGCATGATAGAAATTTATTTAGCTGCTTCAATGATTATTTTCAAAATTCCTCAATAATGTTGCTCACCAATCCTTTTCCGCAGATACATTTTTTTGGAAGATTAACTTATAGGAAATTTTAAAGATGGTGTGTGATTCAGTTTATTTATATATATATATGTATTAATTTATTTTGTCAAACAGGTGATCGATTAATGCGTCTCCCGTCATACACGACGCAAGACCAACGAGAAATGATTCGCTCGCTGGCCGCCCCGCACATAGAAGACGGCTCAGAAATCGTGATGGACGCCGAGGAATACCTGCAACCCCGGGACTCCAGCAACCTGGCGACCCGAGACCAGTCCCTCTCCGACGGGTCCAGCACGAACGCCACCCACCAGCACGGGTTCGGCCGGATCCGGCAATTCGGCCACCCGCACCCCTCGCGCCACTCCGTCATGGGTTCGCTCACGTCCTGGGTCGGGGACTCGAGTCGGGCCAACTTGTCGGATTGCACGGCCATCTTGGGCGCGTCTCACCAGCAACTCCACACCGGACGTCCGCGTCGACGCAGCAGCCAAGATCCGGCCGTCACTAGTCATTTCGGGTCCATGATCGGCATCCCGGTGCACGAGGCCGGGGTTATGGCCAGCAGCTTCATGTCCATGCCGAGAGATGGCGTCATGTCCCGAACGGCGACGCCGAACCCCTTATATGTTAACCAGAGCTTCGGGATGTTGCTGGAAGAACCTGCTGCCAGGGGTTCCGTCGGGGCGTTGCGCCATTCCGGTCCTCGGGCAGAATCCGCACATTCCATGTCGAGTAAGTTTCCTCTCGATGAATCCTCTTTTTTTTTTTCCTTTTCTTTCATAGTCCTAAGCCGATCTTTCTCAACCCTACGCGCCACAAAAAGAACGATTCGTGTGAAAGAATTTCAAATTACTGTACCTTGTAAAATACTAGGGCATTCCATGTTGTGTGAATATCCTCGCCGCTCTTTTTTTGTGCTTCGCTTTCAACTTCGGTTATTTTACGTATTTAAAAACATGTGAAATGTGGCATGCTTTCATTATAAATCGGCATGTTTGATGACGGTAAATTTCTTTTCGAATAGTTTTTCATCTCCCTCATTACAGTATTTTACCACTTTCGTTATCTTTCGCTGACCTTTCTAACTCTTATACACTATGAAAATGGGCAGTGCAAGTGGTGTATTACAAAATATTTACAGTATAAGTTACCTTTATTGTTATTTATAATTTTTGCTCCTAAGATCATATTCATTGTTGAATAAATTGTTTTTTTTAATGTTGCCCCTATCCGTCTAGGCATTTTACACAAAAAAGCAATATTTACTTCTGTACTTCGATATTATAAAAATCAATTCGAAAATTTAAAACATTCAATTTTACAGGAATAACTTTCAAAGGATTTTCATGTAAGCCTCGTTCATCAAGAGCAGTTTGCTTGAATAAAAAAAAAACTAGTTTCTCGAAGCAAAGATGGTGATTGAGGCCTTTGAACCAAAGTCGCGGAGACTGCGTCGAATGGAATGTCCGTGAGACCAACCCTGCGATGTTAAATGTCCTCGTTAATTATTAAAGCCGATAAAAGAGTCGATTTTTTTGTTTCGAGGAGGTCGGTATATAATGAGAGCCATCATATCTGGGGCCCCCACGATTCTTGGATTATCTGAGAAGGAACTAATTGCCCTCCGGAATGCGGAGAAAGTGGATACCTGCGGACTGCGAATAACTGCTCTCGGCTGCTGAGCTTTATAGCTCTACGGAGTCTAAGGGATGAAGCTATTATTTTGCTTCTCTCCCTTTTGTGTAAATGTAGCTACCGGTGAGTTGCAGCCAACGTCTTCACGCGAAACGGGCGCCACTGGGCCTTTGTATCGCCGCCGTGACGCCAAAGTCGGGGAAATGAAACTCCAGTTGCCGTTGGACGACAACGACTACATTATGCCGTCCCCGCAGAACGGGGGTAGTGCCAAGAAGCCCAATAGTGCACAGGCCAGATACCCGTTTGACGTTCCTGATCATGGCAGCAGAGGTGGGTCTTTCATCTTTATTTTCTTTTTCGGCGCAACGCAAAATTTAAAAGCCTTTTCAGCTCTCCTACGTGTTATAGAAATAAATTAGACCTGGTCATCGAATGCCGTAATTATCCCGTGCGGGTAACGCTTTTTCTCTCAAAAATCCTGAGTAAAAACCTCGCTTAATAAGCCCCAACTATTTGGCCTGTACAGTACTCGGGATAATGTTAAGGAGCAAAATTCTGCTCTAAAATGGCTGACTTTTCAAACAAAACACAGCATTTCTGTGGTTTTTTAATCATTGTTACAAGAACATTTTTATTTCTCAATCTAGAGGCTGCGTGAAAGAGGAATATCTTCTCAGGGAAATGTTTTGTTGAAACAGGAAAATTTCCTCAATTTAGTCTGTTGATTTGATTATTCAAATACATGCTTTCTGATATCAAGCATGTGCGCAATACAGGTGGACTCTCTCTGCAACGAAATTCAAGGGGCCAAAATAAGTTCCTTGTAGAGAGACTTTTGTTGTAGAAAATCCTTCGAACATGTGGATAGGACCCTGTGGGACAAGATAAATCGTTCTACGGAGGAAATCATTGTAGAGAGAGTCCACCTGTACTAAAATAACCTATGAATACGCAGGGAATGGTTGAAGAGAAAACTGTGGTTTTCATTTTTTCAGGCATATTATTTTCCCACTACTTGATTTTCTTTATTAGATCTAAATAACTTAGTTTTCAGGCCGTTATTAATTTTTTAGGAAATTTTTTTCGGATGCCATGGAAATGGTGTATAGTAAAGGCGGACTCTCTACAAGGATTGTTCTAATAATTTTCAAGCAGCTCATCATCCGTCATACAGGGAATAACGAATTTAATTGATGGTCTCATGGGTACAGTAATACTTTTTTTCTTGGAGCTTAGAGATGATCGAGTGTCCCGAGTTTTCGCTGACTCAGTCAGCAAAAACGTGTGATTCGGCGTGACGAAGTGTTGAGCGGGTCGCTTTGAAATTGCGGAATTCTTTTCCATAGCCAACTCATGCGCCTCTGCTCCTCCTTCAGCCGGCGTGTTCAACGGGGGGATGGCGTTCAATGTGGCGGCCTTCCTGGCGACCAACATGAACCCTAGCCCCACGGCGGGCTGGGACAACCCGGAATACCACCTAATGGCGCAAAAGTTCGAGCAGCAGCAGCGACAGCGTCTGTCCAGCCACAACGTCAGCACAGCGTCCTCGCCGTCGTACCAGGCGTCGAGTTTGGCGAGCACGGCATCCCCGTTTTCCGGTCGGTTCGGAACCCGTGCCAACGACAGCCCGTCGTTCCCCGCCCTGGCATCAACTGCCGTGCGGTACCAGAACACTGACCTGGCGTCGCCGACCGAGGTCAGGGAACGGTTCGGGCCCACTAGAAGTTCGGAAGAAGAGTCGGACCACGAGTATTACAACGAAATTGACCGACTCAAGTACGAGATGAAACCGCTGCAGCCGAATGGTTCGCGACGGAATGAAACCACTGTGTGAAGGGGTCGCTGTGATCACGCTTGTCAAATGGTTCGGTGCCGTATGGGATCCGCCGCATTGGGATTCGTTCCGTTGTTTCGGAGAGCTTTGCTTCTTTGCTTTCATCATGAACCGCGCTGTAGCTTATCACTATTTTATTTTTTTGTAGCACTTCAGATAGAGTTGAATCAAGCATGCACAAAGAGAAATATCCTGAAGAAAACGCTTGACATGCAGGACTCCTAAAATTTTGTTCTGAAATGTGATATTTTTTTTCTAAGCCGTCGTGTCATAATTGGCAAGTGTTCAGCTTTTTTGATGGTTTTGTTATGCTGGATTGGTTGTCGCTGATTTATAAATGCCCCTTTGTTCAGTGCATGAACACGCAGTTCCTCGCGCAGATATGTCGAAATTTCTGCGATAATACAGCAAAAAGTGCTTTTGTGGAAGAAAACCTGAGTCGAATTTGTCTATCATATATCCTTTTTGTCCCATGATACGAATGTGGTGCTCTTTTTGTTGAAAGTCCAAATCTGTAGGGTGGTATTTGATGTACATCTCATTCAGAACAATCAATTTCTAATAAATTCGGAAGGAAGTGGAATACGTGAATTTTCCTTGCTTTGAATCACAGGGAGTTGGGAGAAAAATGCGCTTAAAATCCAAAATAACCTAATTTGCAGTCAGAGTTAACGAAAACTTCCAAGAGATATATTTTCGCGTCGACAACTCCGAAGAACGTCTGCAGCATTGTAATCCAAAGTACTGTATTGTGCTGTGGTTGAACTTCTGAAAAATTGTTTGAATTAAGATACCCAGAATTTATTGATTAGGGGCCGGCTTCCTGCATTTTTGTGCACCGATGTCTGAGTCTCTGAAAGAAAACGTGTCGAACTTTCAGCCCTACTGCATCATCCGGCTGAATTGAAAATAAATGGAAAATGGTCGCATAATTGCAGCGACATCTATTTTATATTGAGAAGATCTAAATCTCCAGGTTTGTAACAACGCGGTTAGGGATCACAGTTGGATTCACGTAGGCGAAGTTGTGATCCCTCTTACCTTTAATTGCTATACAGATTAATTAAACTTTTGGCGCATCATGCAATTTTTACATGTAAACACATCCACTTTCGCTCTTTCAATGCCCAATGGAAAAAATTAAAATATCAGAAATATATTCAAGGAAAAGTGCATACAGTATTCAGTATATTAGAAGTGGATACAATGTATGCATGATGAATACTTTTTATAGAAACTTCCCTTGTCCGCGCAAAATTTGGTTTAGTCCTCTGTTCAGACTTTTTCCTGGTATCGAAAAAACTTTGACAGTCACGCGTATACTAGAGCATTAGCATGAAATCTAAATCTGCTTTGAAAAATCAAACATTTCAGAAACTGCATACAGTCTACGTAGACTTTTCAACGTATTTCACTTGCACATCATACAATTCACTTCCATCTCTGTCCAGATCAGTTCCAATATACGGCCAAATTAGACATTCATATGAAAATTTTCCAAATTATTTTTTTGTATTTTAATCAAAGAATACATTTTGACAAAATTTGAGCTTGATTAAGCTTCAGGAAATATCCACGAGAGATGACTAGTGGATCTAAAAGATTTCACTACACCCGGAATTCATTCAAAAATTCACGAATTTTTTTTATAAGTATTGTAATAAGTACAGTACTGATGTCTCTGTAAAGAAGTGAGCTAAATAGACCTTATCCATAGAATGCCCACGAGAGCCTGTATACAGTAGAATAGATGACACTTCGTAAAATCGTAATACACCGTAGTTATTTTTTGGCAACCTCAGAAATGGATGAAAATTTGCAATTCTATCATATACATATCTGGCATCTGAAGGAAACCAGTTCTGCATTTTACTTGCTCGTAAAAAGACCTAAAAAATGTATTCTCGGCTCTCAGTACGTCCGAACAAAATGCTTGTCACCTCATAACTCCGGCCTTCATCGTAGAAACTTGGGTTATTGATCATCCCATATGCTACTTTGATGCCCCCTTCACACCCATCAATCATTTTTTTCTATGAGGTTCTTTGCCAGGAACGTTTCGCTTCGAGATATTCCTTAAATGTATGCGATATCTTTGGTTTGCTGCATATGGCCCGATATCTCTCAAATAAGGCATCTGCGCTTCGTCTTTCCTATATTTATTGTTCTCCTCTATGCGTATATATATACAGACGCACGCATAAAGTGGCCCACCCATTTGCAGCGATTACCCGCTCGAAGAAACTGCCATGATCGGTCTTCTCAGTAACATCCAGCATTGATGATTCTCAGGTGAAGCAGAAGTCTCTGAACAAAGTCTAGCCATGTTGACGCAGCCCCTCGACTGTCCCTTTCATTTTCTGCCGTTCTGCGTGGAACTGAAATCCAATCCCAACATGAAAGCCTTTCAATATAACTGAAACAAACAGGCAAAAGATATAGCCACATGTACCTCGGCAATTTTTCTGTTCGTGATTTGATGAATGGTGTCGCTTTTTCTTTCACGATGGTATTTCGAATCGTAATTTTGACATATTTTTTTTTGCTTTGATGTACGGAGCACGTCTGCAGACTGGAAGTATACAGTGGATGCTTCGTTGCCTTCTGCATTAGGATTCTCAGTATTTATGGTTTATGATTGCTTGATGCATACATGCAACAGGACAAACTATTGCTTTTCTCAGCACGGATGCAGTGCTTATGCAAAATAACTAAATAATCAGGATTTCCCATTCATAAAACATTGGCTGTGCCGCGGAGAACATCAAGGGCATTTTTTCCTCAAGAATTGGCTTTACTTTTATGCGACATCCTTCCAAGATTCATACATATGAACTTGCTGGTATATGGAGTTCACGTATTCTTCATCACACTCGCAGCGCTCGTTTATTAAATGCGGTTGACGATAGAAAGGAGGAATGAAATTTAAATCCACGGCTTGGTTGGAAAAATTTGGGGATGATATATCAATGAATGCAGTCCAATCATACACGAACTTGCAGGTGAGTTAATTTATATTCAAGCCTCGATGAGCCGCCACCAATTCTTTGTGAGGTTTATGACGGTTTAACAGCGTTGGTTTTTTTTTAAAGGGGTTTGGTATTTTATCAAATAATGAAAATCAAGTATAATGGGAAATTAAATTCTTATCTTCTATAGAAAACAATCAAAATAACCCTGGGATGCGTAAATTATATCCATCGAATTTCCTCAAGAAGTAAATTATGTCAGCTTTGTGTTTGTGTTTTTTAAATTGGAGACCTCATCGCACGTTGAATCTTGAATCTTTTTAGTGGTGGTTCAAGACAAAATTAATTGGCAGGGGCATATTTGAGTTGCCGATAATTTTTGCGGATGGCATTTCAAAGGGCTACTGGTATTATCATTAAGGTTTTTTTTTTCAAAATAAATTTG